>VZSF01001593.1:0-13038 GCA_013398295.1 Chionis minor | reverse complement strand
ATTAATTATGAAAACCTAAAGATTGGAAAAGAGAAAATTAAGATAAAGAAACAGAAGAGACAGCCTTTTGCTAAAGCCGCATCTTCAAAATAAGCTTAGAGAATGTTAGCCACAGTCAGCCTGGTTAACATCACATCTAAGCAATGCTGGGCTATGCTTTCCTGACACCAAGTGGTTAATCTGTAAAGGTGCATTCTGCTGATTTCTTGAACATGCTCCTCCACACTTCAAAAAGCTGTTAAAAGGAAGTTGAACACAAAGGCGTTTACTTATAAAGACCATCCTCCTCAGCCCACCCTTGGTTGGGTTACAGGTCCTAAGGTGGTCTTTCATAAGAATGCCGCATAATGTCAACTAATTTTTTTTTTTTATTTTACTCCAGCCCCTTTACCTTTCAAATGAATTTTCATTTATTCATATTCAAAATAGTGTTCAATTCAGAAGTCAGATTAACTATTTTAAAAGATGCCATCTAAGAGAAACCATACCCACATTTTATGGACACCACTAAACACCTACACAATGTATTTTAAAAAGAACTCACAAAGCATAAGAGCCCCAAGAGGAGTTAAAACTAAGCCTTACATGGAACAGGGTTGTCCCCCTCCCCTACTATTACAGAAGAAAGCCAGAAAACAAAACATACCAGAACAGAAAAACAAATGCACCAGTATGACTGTCATTTTTTTGAGACCAATTGTTTCTCAAAGTTAATGATTATTGGGACCCAGATGTCTTCAGACATCTTCAGACATCAGAGAAAAAAATCTGCTCCTGTTGACTTACTGTGATCAGCATTAAGCAAAAAACCCCCCACCCATTTTCCTTTTAAATTTCTATGTCTAATTAACAATTAAAATGAGTACAATTATGTTTATTTCTCCTCCCTCTAAGGCAGTCATCACCACAATTCCTACACATTTTCAAGTCTTCAGAACATTCAACAGATGCTTCACCGGGGACCCTGCTCTCTGTGTGTCCCTGGTGGGCATTTAAGCCAAGTATGTCCAAATTCTCATTTGCTTGGAGATTTCTTTCATCTCTAACCTTTCTATGAATATGATTCTGGCTGCAGTAACACAGAAAAGATTCTCCTAGCAGGCAAGCATTGCAAATTGCGGTTTAAATTTATTTTTATTTCATCCATTAGCTCCCCCACACTCATGTGACCTTCTCCAAGAACCTTCCTCATCTGTCCAGACCTTTTGAACTACGTGGTTTCTGAGAGCATAGCTTTCCCATCAAGCTGCAAATGAAGAAAAATGGATTAAGGGCTCTTGAATGGATACTAGAAGTCAAGTAAGAGACTCTGGAGGATCCTGGGAACTATAGCAACCTGCTGATAGTGTATTTTTTATACAAAGAATATTAACTGCAGCATTTACACCAGGTAAAGCTGGTGCCTACCACAAGCTTCAGATATAAATCATTATATCAGTCTTTGCTGAGGTGATGATCACAGGGATGAATTGTTGTCGTTAGTTTCTTATAATAAGGAATAACAATTTTTGCCTAGCAAGCTAGACATGAAAGAAAGCATTTCCTCCGACTTCATGCTAAGAGCTTTGCAAGGCTTGTCTTCGCAGATATCGTCAAAGAAAGTCAGTGTTGTGACAAATCATTAACACATTTAATTTCTGAATAGCCTTGCTTTCAATTCCTTTTGCTTTAAATTTTTCTTCTCTGTTTTCAACTGTTATGTCCAGTGGAGACTCTGACATCCTTGAAGAGGAGCCATTTTCAAAGGAGACTTTGATACTAACAAACAGGAAGTGCAATTGATTTCTATTTCAGTTTTAAGTATTTCATAGATATCAAGTGACAACACACATCCACAGGAAAAACAAACCAAAAGGCAGCAAAACCAAGTTTGCTATTTAGGCAGACCCTGAACTCCTGTGGAAGATTCTGGGAGCCCACTCAGTAAGAGTTTGTCTTGAAGGGGCACAGCATGCTGTACTGAGAGACTGCACCCAGCTGTTATTGGTCACAAATGTCAGGTTTTCTGTAGCCAGGGGCTACAAGGGTCTCCTGTGGGGAGGAATCCATTGGCTGCCCTGTGCCATCACAGCTGCCATCACAGCTGGCTCTGAAATCAATGTGCACCCCTTATCACACAACAGAATTTCAACCAACCACATGGTGCCTCTGTTCAGACATGTTTAAGAAGGAGGGGTAGCTGCTGGGAGAGAAGAAACAGAGGAGGCACATGGACAGGGACATCACTGAGGGCACAGATGGAGTCGTGCTCTTCAGAGGTGCTCCATGCCAGAGGAGGTGCACCTCTGAAGGGACTGCAGCCAATGAGTGACACGCACTAGGGTAAGACCACCCCTGAGGAGCTACAGCCCATGGATGGTCACCACTAGGATAGGGACATTCCCAAAGGGACCGTCGCTTATGGAGAATACATACCAGGACAGGAACTCCGCCAAAGGGACTGTGACCCATGCCAAAACCACACTGGAACAAGTAAGAAGAAAAGGTTGGCAGAATGAAAACATTATATTTCCAACCCCAACCTCAGTTCCTCAAATCGTGGCTGTTTTGCTTGTGACACCGCTTAGCTGGTTGCCAGTGGAATCCCACCAGCTCAGGATACTCTTAGAAGGTTCAGTGAAGGAAGATACTCATGGAGCCTGCAAATGAGACATATTCATACATGAGAGGTGGATCCCCCACCAGCTTTTCCTGCACAGCTAGAGATAATGGATTTGTCTCAGCCCTGGCATTAGAGTTTCACAAATTCTTGTTTCCTCTGAGCGCTGCTGTATATGCTAATGCTCTGAAAGACTACTAAATGTGAAGGATTGTTAAGTCTAAGTTATATAAAATGTATGCTGTGTGGTTTCTTCTTTTTAAGGTATCAAATAACAGCCAAGTAGCACCTGCTTCTATGTAAATAGCAGGCACTAACACCAGTGACTCCATAGGTAGTATGCTTACCCCTGAGGTGGTATTAAATAATATGCCAGCACAGTGTAAGGCTGAATTGTTGGAAGCACTGTCTTTAGGATGTAGTATTAAACCTGTATCTGAAGTATGTACAGTCCTCAGAGACCTCAACTGCACTGTTGTGAATATGGTGATCTCTGGAGTTCTGAACTCTGAACAAAATGGAGCTCACATTTTTGCAATTGCATTCTGTCAACCTAAATTTCCACTGCATTTTTGTTTAGATACTGTATGCTCATTTGCCTCTTGTCTTAAATTGCTGTGCAGTCTTTGTGCATACTTTTAGAAGCCCACATGTCAATAAACACTTGTATAGGAAAACACAAGGTCATGCCACAGCTTCAATGGGAAAAGTGGTTTTATTTCACTCAGACTTGAGAAGAGTGGTACAACCACATTCCCCCTTTCAAGTACAGGCTACATGCTGTTAATTTGAAGGGTGACAGGCTAAACATCACAGCCTTTACAGGTAACATTACAAAGAAGTGGCCAGTAGTAACTTCAGTATCACCAGCTTCAAATAAAGGTAGCTCTTCACCCAGAATCTTTTCAAGGGTGGCATACTTGGGGATCTTTTTAATCTAAATTTGAAAGTTTAGGTACATAAGTACTATTTTCAAGCTTCTGTTTGTTACAGAGGTAGAACTTGTAAGTAAAGCTTGCAATTTCAAGTTAACACTTGTCATTCAAATAGTCAGGACAACTAGTAACAGAGACTTCTGCACTCATGACACACTACTTTCCCACTCCCTCCATCTTTTACAAGTCTTTCAGTTCAAGTTCTGGTATATCCTGCAAAAATGCAGGACCAAATTTTGTGGCACAGTACACTCAGAAGTAAACCACTGTCTAGATCCCATGAATGCCTCAACAACGCACAGGAGGAGACAGTGTACCCAGGAAAATGGAATTTTTACACCCACAATAGACAGCTTTTCCCTTTTGTATGGGAAAATTCTTCCTAGGACTCTTAACTCTTTAGAACTTGAGGAAGGTATGGACCTCTTTTTTTGGGGAGTTATAATACTTAAATTTGTGTGGAAAACTGTAGACAGAGCATCACCCTCTTTTTGCAAAGACTTGTCTATCCATCATTTGTCATAGCAAGACAGCTGTTGAGTCCCTGTTCTTCATGCTTTTTTTCTGGAACTGGAATCCAGTAAATGACTTACTCTAGAAGATTAGCATCCATTTTCTTCAAAGAAAGCAGTCCTCTTACTGCAATTTCAAATTAAATAAAAGCTTCCTTATCTAAGTGACATCAGAGATAACAACAAAGAGACTACAGAAATTTTTATCACCTGAAATTCCCATACAAAGCTAAAATAGTACCACACTAAAAGACTTCTCACAGCTTGTCCATGAGTTACAGCTATTCTGAACAACTTCATAGTTTTACATGTCTTTTCCTGCAGAATTATCCCTTATTCTGATTTAGTCTCATTATTTGAAAGTTTTTTTTCAGAGAAGCAGAGTTCAAATAAGCACATCCACAAGTGGAGTTACTCAGCAATAGCTACAGAAATTAAATTTACATCTACTTTAATCAGAATTAACTTTCAAGTGTGAACAAGTTCTTTATTAAGTTGCTGGAAACAGAGGCTGAATTACAATTATCTAGTTAGAACACGGCTGCACAGATACACAAGGAAAAATAATTAAAAGCATGATTTTTAGAAGTAGTTTATTATTCAAAAGTCACTGCCATAAGGACACAAAGGCACAGGCCACAGAAGAAGCATTCCAAAGTAGCTACACATACCCCCCGCCCATGTGAAAAATGTATTACGGAGAAAAAGAATAATCACACATGCATCTCCCACGTGGACCACACTTCCCAAAGAAGACAGTTTTAGAGTAGAATAAATATGCCCACAGACTAGGCTGATCAAAAGCCCTTTTATACATTTTAAAATAAATACATACATACATAGCCCCCGCTTAAACTCATTGCCGTAGCTATTAGCAGCCTACTAAGCAGTAGGAGGGAAGCTGGATGAGATCCACGAAAATCACCCAAACAATTCTGATTCATTTTTTTCTGTCTTACAGTCTTTCCATTTAAGAGAAGCAAAGAGCGGTTATAACCACTCAGAAAGGGACACACAAATTAGGTTAGGAAGAAATGATTCCTGCAGCATGGCAATTCCAGATGCTGTGCTGATCCCCCTTGGACTGTCAGCCAGATTTTTTCACTCTTCTGATATTTTCAAACAACTATTGGTTCTTTAAAGAATTTCCCTTTGCAGAATTAATGGTGGCAGCAGCATAGAAACATTCTACAGATTGACTGTTATGATACCTAGCTAATTTATTTGTATGATCAAACCTATATTGAAGTCACTAGAGTTGTCTGTCAGGACCTTGGAAACCATGGCAGGGCCACAGCTTGAATGTTAAAGTGCCTAACGAGAGTTCCTAAACAGTGTCTGTTGGTCACTCTTTCTGGAGAGAGTCTCAGAGCAAGTAAATTCAGTCTGAAAAAATAATCTGACTCACGTACTATGTAGAAATAGCAGAAGCTGCCTTTAACAAATTGTTGATGCATGAAAATCAGCATCAAGGAAACTAAGTTAAAATTGTTGCAAACATTTTATAGAGGAACAATGAAGAAAATTAAAAAAAAAATTGATGGAGTTTTGAAGAGTATGTAATCGGCCATTTTTCATTCCTTTACCATTTTTTTCTTTTTTTAATTTTTTTTTTGTGTACTTTATTCTTGAGCTCTTATGTGTGAAATCTTTGGTTGCAGACAGAAAGATATTTCACATGCTAACTTGTAACATGAAAGCTGATGCTGTAATGGAACAGTAGTACATAAACTGGAACTAATTTAAATGACCTTCCACCAATGTGCAAAAAAAGATAACAATTTTTGTACATTTACAAAATGTTTCCGTTTGAGAAGTCCTGTTTTAGCTGATATGTTAATACGTTTTTATTCATGGTTGCCTGTAACTAAAGTATATTTAACATATTTGTATTCCCTGCTTTTATTCTGTTCTACATTTTTACTGCTAGCTTTGTGCATAAACAAATGACTGCATTAGAAATGTATGTATAAAGTGAATTGAAAACAGCAATTGAAAAATAAGGAAAGAATAAATAGCTTCATTAAGAAGTAAAAATCTTCTGAAGCAGACTGACATCTTTGTTCAAGCAAATAACATAATAATGATGCAAACAAGAGGAAGAAAAACAGCTTTCTTGTTTAAACAAGAAAGATACAGCAGGGGCCAGATTCTTGAGCCTTAAGCCAAGGATCAGCTCTCAAAGCACCAAGTGCAGGATTCATGTCGACATCCACACAAACTCCAGACCCAAAAGGCTTTCAGGGCCAGGCCCTCCGCCTCAGCTCTGGCACAAATTTTACCGGCTGCGGTGGAAGTTTTCGTCATTAACAAACCAAACACATTATTTCCACTGGAGAGGATTTTAAAGGCCCTCTTTTCTAAGCCAGCTGGAAAGCTGTGATCTCTCAAGTTCCTGACAGAGGATTCACATGATGGCCACTTACCTTTGGGCCGACTCCTTTTTCTTATTTAAATAATTTCTTCAGGAAGGCCTTACTAAATGAAACCTGTGGCTTACTTTACCCGAGTTTGGCACATACATCATCTCAATCATATAATACGAGATAATTAGGCGACATATTTTAGCCATTTTGAAAGGGAGGAGGGTGGACAAGAGCCATGGATTTATATTCCTCAGGATACGAGCAGTCAGTCAAGCTTACATGCTTGCAAAAAAACCCTCTAAATCTACCTCTATATGGGAATTGGCCCGGGTTCCTAATTGATCCCTTTCACACAGAGGCACAAGAGAATGTCTGATGTTAAAGTGATGCCACTCTTAATTATATAGCAGGAAATAAATGAGATCTGTTTCAAGTGTGTGCTAAAATTAGCTCAAGTTATTAGCTTCCAGCAAATACATTATACCATCCACTGGCCTCAAGAAAGGAATTCCTAACTGTAGTTAAATGTCAACCTTGCCATATGTAAAAGAGCCATTTGAACTGAATCCGCTGTAAAGTACACACCCAGCTCTCTATGAACACAAAAAGCAGAAATAGCAGCTGGGAACTACAGCATTCTCACGGTATGCTTTTCCTGCATAGGTAAAAACCAGTAGAATAATGGTGGGGGAGGGGGAGTGAAGAAAAAGTTTTAGATTGTTCTAGTGGAAATAAAAAAAGTAACAGTATGTAAACCTTTCAAGAAACTTTTTGTTTACCTTGTTAAGACACCAGTGCAAGAGTCTTAAATAACAAGGCTTAATTTGGCATGAACACTCCATGAGATCACCTCCGCTTTTCTTCACATTCTTCATCTCTTAATCCTCTGATCTAGTTTACACTATGAACACTGAAGATAATTAGCTTACTTTCTAAGAGCCTTATTGCTAACAAGATATAAGACAAGTCTGTTTAGCCAGTTTGGATTGCAGCATATCTTTTATTTGCTTTTTGACTGTGTCTCATCTATTTAAGTAGTGATTTCTTTAGGTGAGAGACTTGCTTCCTCTTAGTACTTTAAAGATTCAAACCAGTGGCACTTAGAGCAACCAAATGGCATCTTCACGTATAATTTACTCTTCTTGACAGATAGACGGTCATCTCTGTTTTTCATTTGCAGCACACAGAGTAGGTAACTGCAAAACAGAAATAGATCAAATACAGAGAGCTCTTACTAAATGCATTAAAGGGTCTCTTTATGCCTTGAGGCTATATTAACCAAAGTGCGGGCTTTTCATTTCATATTGTTACATTTTATTGAGTAGTAAAGTTTGTAGTCACTGCTCTCTCTGTAAGTTTTATATTACAAAACTATATATGCCAAACGTAACAGGAGAAAATTTTTCTCTCCATATGTCAATGTAATCCCTAAACTATTAGAGTAAATTTTTAATTTATATTTACATTATTTGTGTTCTGAAACAACAGTTAATCAGTATGCAACACATACTGACACTGCAACCAGACTGACAAAGCCCTTAGCCTTGTAAATAATCTTGGATAATTTTTAAAAGGAATGAAAAAGCAAAGTGCAAGACTTAGGAAAGTTTTGAAACTGTAATATCTCCTCCCACAGCTAAAAAAAATAAAAAAACTAAAGAGAAACCTCATCAAGAGGTAGAAAGCATACACCAGGTAGAAAAAATGGACATGAAGCCAGCATTTGCGACATGACTTTCAAGGCTGCAAATGATTTCCCTTGCTGATCAGAAGAATCAGTCACATGACCCTATGCCAAGAAGCCCAGTGTACCCCGGGGATATCATGACACTAAGGAAACAAGCTCTAAAGGAAGCTGTAAAGTCTCTTATCTACATGACAGTACATATTTTACTACTTTTTAATTAAAACAACAGTTTAAAAACAACTCATTCTTAGCTGGCACTTAGCATGATGTTTTTAGTCTGGAATTGTAAACACTAATTAATTTTTAGCTGATAAGTAATAACCAGGTTGTCTCTAGCTACATACATAAACAAGAACAACAAATATACTCGTGCTAAATGAACAATACATCTTGCAGTAAATTGATAATAACATGTTACTTTACAAATACACATACTCTAGACAGTGCTTATGCTATTGATATAGGCCACACCTCTGGTCAGATATTTTGTTCAGCTGTTGTATACAAAGGAATTCAGGTTGTATAATTACAGCTGGTATTTTGTTTCCTGAGTTAATACAGAACAAATTATTCCACATCGGTGTGCAATTATTTTTCTTCCTCTTGAAATGGTAGGAATCTGAGCTTCTTATCCACAGAACAAAGTAACCCAGCCCTTGTTTAATTAAATATTAGCTAAGTTTCTCTTTAAAACTGTAAATTGCACTGCATTGAAGAAAGTGACTTGCATCTTGAATGTTACATCATGATTAATAACGCCAATGTACTAATTGATTCTTCTTAAGACAATGAAAAAGACATCACTCTGACAACTATGTTTTTAAGTCCTCAACATTTCTATGAGCTACAGAGAAAAGAGGAGAAGGGAAAGAAGGGGAAGTTTCCCTTATCACATCTCACACTGAAGAATTACAGTTTTAGCAGACTGCACTCTTAGACAGCCAGTACTGTCCAGAATATCAGCAGGTATGGAGTCTTTCTTCCCATCTAAGTCAGTGGAATTTATATCTGTATTTTTGTTAAACATACATAAATGAAAAGCTTTAAGCTTCAGCTTTCAAAAGTGACTGCTGATTGTGTTTCGTCTTTCAGAGGACATGCCAGCGTTCAACTGCCTTCACCTCTGTTCTTTCTCTGTAAAACTGGGGATGACAGTAATTTATATTTGTATTCTAGCAACACTTAAGAATCTCCACCAAAAATTAGACCCTCCACACTGTTTGAGGGGCTTTAGGGAATGTTTTGGTAAATATCCTCGGAAGAAAGCTGTTGTTCTTCAATTGTATACTGCTGGAACCAGGTGTTAAGGATATACTTCCTCAGATATTTAAGGAGGCCAAATAGTGTAAAAGAGCAAGGTTGCAGGCAGTCTTGATTAGCTTAGCAGGAATTTTTACCAGCTCTCCCAGACAGGCTGGGCTTCCCAGAGACTTCATTTCAAATCAGGTCAAAACAACCTCTCTGGACTCCAGGTGGAGACTGAGCTGAGACAGTGTCCTTTGAGTCTGCAACACCACCCTGCCCAAGTCTTCTCATCAGCAGTCTCATCCTGATCTGTGCTGCCACTCCGAGGCCATGGCAGCAGGTCCCCTGTAGTAGTATGACTGCCTCCTCTGCAGGCTGTGATTTCCAGCTGTAACGGCAAGGTCCAAGCCATACTGATGACCACCAGGTGTTGAGCTGTGCCCCTGGGCCCAGCCCAATGCTACCCAGAGGTTTTACTGCAGATGTAACACAGGAAGGTTATGTTCCCAGCCTGCCCACTTCAGCCCCAAGATGAAGAGCAAAGCATGTCAAAAGCGGTCAGTTCTCCCTTTGCTACATCCTGCAGTAGTCAAGGGTAGGAAGGCCATTCCCTTCAGCACTGCTGAGGGGCTGTAGAGCACTGCTGCACAGCCCACATCTGGTTCACGGGCCGCTAGCTGAAGAAATCCGTCTGACAGCATAACATATAGGTAACTGTCAGGTGAACAAAGAAGCCTGATGACAACAACAATGGGCAATTAATACTGCTCAAATTCTTAAAGGATCACTTAGGCTAGAAAAGACCTTTCAGAGCATTGAATCCAATCGTACCTAGCAGAATGTAAGTTCCACAATTTTCAGCAATTCTTTACCGATTTGAGCTCATTGCTCTTTAAATCAAAGTCATTGTGAGGGCATACCGGACTGCAAAATTAGTCCTTGAAGTACACAGCCATAGGCAAATATACAAGAAGTGCTTTGCTAACATTCAAACACGGATTTGCTGGCTCAGCAAAGTATTATTACTATGACCACATTTAACCTGGCAAAGCCACAAGCAAGCTCATTCCATATTATGAAATAAACTTTCATTACTGAAACAACAGGGCTGTACTAGTGGCTGGATAGTTTCACCTGTGTATATGTGCTGGAACCTTGTAGAGGGCTATTAGCCAGGGATCACTTTCCTTCATGTTGTTATTTATAATGCAGACCTGACTCGTCTTTGCTGTCTTTTACATAGCACAAAGCACAGTTCATGACCTGAAGAGCTCTCTGGCAAGAGTTTTAAAATGGAGTTGCGAGGTATCCCAACTGGAGGGCCAACTATGTTGTATCATCCTGCGTAAATGTCCTATACAGTGCTAATTTGACTTTTCAAACATTGTGACAGTAGAGAGGATTTCTTTCACCAAGCATTGTAAGAGAAATGGCAGTAATGCACTCCCTTCTAGGGAAGGTCCGGAGCAGAGAAGCTGGGAGTGACAGTGGCTCTCATGCTGCAGAGGAGTCAACAAAAACGTTGCAAAAAGCACAGCCGTAATGCCAGCATGTTTAAGTGGATGAACAGACCCAAGATGTGAAGATAACCTAATGCCTAGCTAAAATACTGTGTCTAGTTTTAGGCACTGAGCTTCAGGAATGACGGAAAACATCTAGAAAGTCCACTGGTAACCACAAAATCGGCATTCTAGAAATTCTAGAAAACATGAGAATAAAGAATTGCAAAGAAAATGGGTTAGTCTAGGAAACAGAAGATTGAGGGCAACATAGCAATAGCCTGTGTATAGTTGAAAACTCAGTGTAGTAAGGAGATTGATTAACCTGTTCTATGTGCTCACTCTTGCTATTATAAAAGAATCATAGAATGTTAGGGATTGGAAGGAACCTCTGGAGATCATGTGATCCAACCCCCCCGCCAGAGCAGGTTCACCTACAGCAGGTTGCACAGGGTGGTATCCAGGCGGGTTTTGAATGTCTCCAGAGTTAGAGACTCCACCACCTCTCTGGGCAGCCTCTTCAAGTGCTCTGCAACCCTCAAAGGAAAGAAGTTCCTCTTCATGTTCAGATGGAACTTCCTATATTCAAGTTTCTGCCCGTCACCTCTTGTCCTATCACTGGGCACCACTGAAAAAAGACTGGGCCCCTCCTCCTAGCACCCTCCCTTTAAGTATTTATAAGCATTGATGAAATCCCCCCTCAGTTTTCTCTTCTCCAGACTAAAAAGACCCAACTCCCTCAGCCTTTCCTTATAAGAAAGATGTTCCAGGCCCCTAATCATCTTCGTGGCCCTTTGCTGCACCCTCTCCAGCAGTGCCCTGTCCTTCTTGAACTGGGAAGCCCAGAACTGGACACAGTACTCCAGATGCAGCCTCACCAGGGCAGAGTAAAGGGGGACGATCACCACCCTCGACCTGCTTGCCACACTCCTCTTGATGCACCCCAGGATGCCATTGGCCTTCTTAGCCACAAGGGCACACTGCTGGCTCATGGTCATCCTGTTGTCCGCCAGGACTTCCAGGTCCCTCTCTGCAGAGCTGCTTTCCAGCAGGTCAGCCCTTAACCTGTGCATGGGGTCATTCCTCCCCAGGTGCAGGACCCTACACTTGCCTTTGTTGAACTTCTCTCTTCCCAAGTCTCCAGCCTGTCCACATCACATTGAATGGTGGCACAGCCTTCCGGTGTGTCAGCCACCCCTCACAGTTTCGTGTCATCAGCAAACTTGCTGAGGGTACACTCCATCCCTTCATCCAGGTCATTCATGAATATATTGAAGAGGACTGGACCCAGTACTGACCCCTGGGGAACACCACTGGTCACAGGCCTCCAACTAGACTCTGCCCCCTCTGGGATCACAATCCTCTGAGCTCTACCTGCCAGCCAGTTTTCAATCCACCCCACTGTCCGTTCATTTAACCCACACCTCCTAAGCTTGCATATGAGGATGCTGTGGGAGATGGTGTCAAAAGCCTTGCTGAAGTCAAGGTAGACAACATACACTACTCTCCCCTCGTCTATCCATCCAGTCATGCCATAGTAGAAGGCTACCAGATTAGTCAGGCATGACTTCCCCTTAGTGAATCCATGTTGACTACTCCTGATAACCCTCTTTTCCTCCAGATGCTTGGAGATGACACAGAATGAGCTGTTCCATCATCTTTCCAATGATGGAGGTGAGGCTGAATGGCCTGTAGTTTCCTGGATCTTCCTTCTTGTCCTTTTTGAAGACTGGAGTGACATTGTCTTTCCTCCAGTCCTCAGGCACCTGCCTGTTCTCCAGGACCCTTCACAGATGATGGAGAATGGACCAGCAATGACTTCTGCCAGCTCCCTCAGCACTCACAGGTGCGTCCCATCAGGACCCATGGACTTGTGGATGTCCAGTTTACTTAACTGGTCTCTTAACTTGATCCTCCTCAACCAAGAGAGAATCTTNCCCTGCATACTCTGACAGTATTCTTGTAATCTTCCCAAGTGGCCAGTCCCTTCTTCCACATTTTGTAAACTTCCTTCTTCCACTTGAGCAGGAGCTCCCTGCTCAGCCATGCTGGTCTCCTGCTTCCTCTGACAGATTTCTTGCTCTTAGGGATGTGATACTTGAAAACCAACCAGCTCTCTTGACGCCCCCTACCATCTGGAACCCTAACCCATGGGATTTTTTTCCAAGTAGATTCTTGAAGAGATCAAAGTCAGC
>VZSF01001592.1:0-11352 GCA_013398295.1 Chionis minor | reverse complement strand
CTATGATTCTATGATTCTCTACTGTATGTGTGAGATTATAACTTGATCCTAGAGCCATCTCAGTTTTACAACCAATGTATTAAATAAAGGGAACAATAATTGTAATAATAGAAAGAACAGTCATTTAAATGTTATTAAAACAATGATTAATCATGGAAAAACTACTACATCAACAGGTGTCTACTCACTTCAGACATTTTTTGCCTTCTGTTCCTTTTGGGCAACCAAAGACAGTGCAGGAATTAAAGAAATAAAACAGAGAAGATGGAAATTATTTGAAAAATTAGTACGTAGCAAAAGAATACAAAATTAAGATTTAAGTCTGTCTTTCAGTACATTTCAGTTAGTCTCTGGCAAGTCTAAGGAATATAAAACAAGTATCTAAATCCTACAAATGTTTAGCTTTCAGCTTAAAAAATTAGCAGTGCCTTCAAGTTTGGGGCACTGAAAAAAATTCTTATGAAATTTATTTTAGCCATTTTCATTATGTAGCCTGTATACATGTGAGGTACATGAATATGTATATGACCTAAGTATACTCACTATGGATGTGTGTGTGTGACAGAGAAAGAGAAAAAAACCTACAATAAGCAAGAGGGTTTTTTCTGAAATAAGTAGAAAATAGCAAAATTAATTGTGGTGGTGGGCAGTAACTAGCCTGTGCTAATCATTTCAAGAAAAGATGGTTTTTAGGATTCAGGATTTCTCTTTTTGTTTGTCTGCCTGACTACATTCCTTTCTTGTCTTCTTTAAAATGGCAGACAAACTTGCAGTTGAAAACCTTGCCTTGTGCTCAGTGTGTTAACTTTCCAAAATTTCATGTTAATTTGGAAAGTAAATTGTGTCTGCCTTGTGACAGATGTAGTAGACATATATGGAAATTATGCCAGAGAAAGAATAGTACCAGCTAATTAGATATCTGGAAGTGATTTAAATATACATCACTTGGATAGTTATGTATACAATTTGTCTTTGCTATTTACCTCTTACTTTTCTCCATTTCTCTGTGTGTGTGTAAATATTGGAAAATGGTAAAGGAAAGCCATATAATTTACTGATGAGAAAGCCTCGGTGCAACCTCACCATCAGTGGAATTAGAAACAATAAGACCACATCTTCAAATATTTTAAGGAAAAAGACCTGTAACAGCTACAGTGCCTTTCCTAATTGAGGCTAAAAAGCCCCACGGATAGTAGTTTGAGAAAAGCAGAAATGCCAAATGCACCTCTGTTCTGTTCCTGAAACAGATATCAGATACTATCTTATGGGTATGGAAAATTATGTAAGCTAAAGAGTTGACAACATACTAAATCTAAAGAATTTCAAATCTTCAGGCATGCAGATTCTAACTGAAGAGCTAGAGTTAACTAGCTGAAAAGCTCTATGAAACTTTAATATTAATATTTAGTAAGTACTGGAAAACTGGAGAAATTAAAAAGAACTAGAGGACTGCCATTTCCGTTCCATTAACAGTTAAAACAAATGAGCAGCTTCAGGTTGGTTAGCCTGGAAAAGCAGTGGATAGATAATTCATGATTCTATTGAGACGTTTGTGCACATTGCGCTTTCAGCTCTTCACCCTCTTCTCCCCTCCAACATCTTTTAGGGTGTAATGTCAAGATTATCAAAACACAGTCCACCAGTGCTACAGGCATACAATGGCATTTCTGTGGAGTTTAAAATTAGAGTACAAGACATCGTGTTCATTTATGCTTTTTCTCAGACTTTATCTTGTGCAAAACAACAAGATGATAGGTTATGTCTTGATTCATCATAAAGATAGAGTGGATTCAGAAAAAAAAGCCAAAGCTCTGACATAAGGTTTTGTTGTTCAAAGTTAACTTTTTTGTCTTTTTTTTTTTTTAGCAAACTTGAACGAGCAGAGCAAGTATATACTGTAACAGTGATTTGCATCAGGGAGCCATGAGTTTTGGCTACAAGCCATGTAGCTATGAGATAGCAACTATAATGAAATAAATAAAGTTGTATTTATGGAATTGTCGTATCATGGTGTGGAGCATCAGACACTGGCCCCAGCAAATCAGAGAAGGAAATCAAATGTTATGGTAGACAAGCTTTTTGGATGTGGTATGAAAGTCTCGAGAGAGAGTGTCTGGTTGATTTGCCTTGCTTATACACTCTGGATCATATTGTTTACTTAATTTAGAGTCAGACAGGAATTTCCTCCTTGATTAGACTGATAAAGTTCTAATGCTGGTTTTGCTTTCAGTTTCTAACCTTTCTCTAAAGCATTGAATATAGTAAACTTCTTATGATCATATGGATATCACCTCTTAAGAACACCTCAGGCTTTTTTCTGCTGAGTTTTCCCTCAAAATCCACTAAGAATACAAGCGCACAAGCCTCTGAGTCACAAAAATTACAGCCAACATTGTTGTAAATGAAAAAAATCACATATTGGTGTGTCTTTTTGATGATAGCTATGTATGTCCCTTGACATAACACCAACTGAACACAGACAGGAAATAATGTCACAGCTGTTTAAAGTGCTTACTTCAAATTTTGTCTGGTGAGAACCTAGGTTAATTAAAAATTTTAGACTTAGTATATTGTATATGGTACGCCAAGTGATCACTAATGGTGAAACTAAGTGATCTAATGGTTCCTCCTAACCTTAAGCACATCTGAATGCTGCTTTAGCTACTTGAATGAGGGAAGAACAGCTCATTTCTGTTTCCACAGAGCAGCAGGGTCTGGACAATAAAGAAATATCAGATCTGACACTTACTCTTTAAGCATTTAAGGTCTTTGTTTCTCTGCTATCTAAATTTAGAATACCTTGTCTGGTTATATCATCAAGAAATTTATATCTTGATTTGTTTATCAAACTTTCCAGCTCCATTTTCTTAATTTTTTTCAATTTCCATTAAAATTGTGCCTCATTTCATGCAGGCAAACTTAAAAACCTGTCCTAAAGGTAAAACTTTCCTTCTATATAAACGAAGACAGAGTTATCTGCTTCTGGCACATTTATTACCCATAAACTTCATTGAAGGATTATCGGGGAGGACTATTCACCCAACCCAAATTTACACACTTAACTGAGTGGGCCACGGTGGTTGCCTAAAGTCAGCACATATGAATGCTTGCTTCCATTCTTCCTAGTTGAGTTGGTGAAATTCAAAGCAGCACCTGACATTTGATGGGTTCAGTCAGTGGCAGATATTTCATTGTTGCCAAAAAGATGTATGCGGTGTAGATGAACAGAACTACAAGAACATGTGAAACAAGAAAGGAATATCTCTGTTGTTAATAATCTAGATGCTCAAATCTTCTTTTCTTAATTTCCTGGCAGAAATCAACTCATTCCCCAACAACCTCTCTAGTCCCACTCTAAATTGTAAGAGAAAAAAGGGCATTTAAAAAAAAAATGAGCCTGTACTTCAATTATGCCTTTATACATTCACATGTTAAATAAGCATCAAAACAGCTGTGTTCCTTTTGTCCTTCACAATTATCAGAGAGCTTGTCTACAAATTTTTATTATTTTCATTACTTCTCGACAAATCTGGCTATACATCTGAATTCTTTGTGAGTGAGACTTCCTTATAGCATATGTTAAAGACACTAATCTATAATGGAGCATTTCAGTACCGTGGCAATATAATGCTTGCAGTAAATACTTGCAAAAAAAGCTTCTGTTATGTACTTTTGTTCATTAAGCTAGGACTCAAAAATTAGTAAAACTGGACATTACAGGAGTGGCTA
Organism: Chionis minor; assembly: GCA_013398295.1. Lineage (NCBI taxonomy): Eukaryota > Metazoa > Chordata > Aves > Charadriiformes > Chionidae > Chionis > Chionis minor. Next base: position 7,623 of record VZSF01001592.1, on the reverse strand, counting down.
GAGCAGGAGGGTTCCCATAACAAAATGATGAAAGTTACAGTCCTTTTTTCTCTCTGATGTTTAACCTTTGCACACTGAGATCCCTTTCAGCAATTCAGCTGCATACAAAAGGAAGCCCTGTGATCCATTTCATCCATTTTAAAAAGGCATGAGATGATTTAATGCTGTCATACATAAATTAAATAACCCATTTTCTCAAAGGTGATTCTTCATATGAAAATAAGATTTCTGTAATATATAGGTACTAGATAATTTGCACAGAATATCATATAATTGTACTAATGACAAATTTTAATTACAGAGCTCAGTCTAATTCATTCTGACTCCTGATCTCTCTGTGGATAATCTGAAATATAATTTCAATACAAATTTGAACCCCTGTTTTTGATTTGGAGATAGTTAAAACTCCTGCCCCCTTCAAAATCTACATTTCCATATTTTTCTAATACATCTATCAACTAAAATGAGTGAACAATTGATTTGTTCAAAATCATATTCACAGTTCTACCTGGTTTTATCATTTTAAAGTATTTGAAAAATATAATTTAAGAAAAATAGTTTCCCTTGATCTCCAGTCTATAGAACCTCATAAGTCTTTGATTTTAGGTCAGATCATAATGCGAACCCCATTCTAATCTAGGTCGGTAAATTGCAACTTAATTTTTCATTTGTGATGTTTCTATTCCATTATGAGGATTCTACTGTGGTGGTGTGTAGTTGGTCTTGGGGCAGTCTTAGAACAACTTCATCAATTTTTTTTTTTAAATAAAAAAACATTTAAAATAAATTGCCACTTTTTGAACTAAATAATTAGATTCCCCAGAGAAACTTCGTGTTCTGGATGGCTTTATTCTTCAAAGGTAAGCCACAAAGTAATGGAATAAAGTGTTGCCATTCCCTTCTTGTGAGGAACACAGGGACTTGTAAAAAGCTGAAGGAACACACACGATTAGTGAAGCTATTAAGTGGAATTTTCTGATTCTAGCTGAAACAACAGTGTCTGTCTACATACAGCCTTTAGGAAACAAAATTTCAGCCAGAATATTTCTGGTCACTAGTCTTTATAGTCAATATCATCTACATTAACTTACTGTCCTTCCTTTTATCCAAACACTGAAAAAATAAACTTTTTTTGTCATGAAAGCTAAAGCTATACTTGGAATAGAAAAAGTGTAAAGGATATGTTTACAGTTGTTATAAACTGAAAGAATAATTTCTAAACTGAAACTTATAAATTTTATTTTTAAACTTTTAAATTAATTTGTCATACATGGGAAAGAAAATCTGTCAAGAGGGTGTTTATTCTCAAAAAAAAATAGTGCAAGTCCTTATTTTCAATTATTTGAAAGAGAATTTTTAAGACATAATGTGGGAATAAAAAGCATATAATTTTTGTCTTTTTTATTATTAGTTATTCTGTATTGGTTTAATGTGTTGAGAAGTACCTCAAGAGGACCAAATTTCAGTGATGCAGAAGTATTTCACATGACTCACAGCCATGGTTTGATGGGCTAATAAATTTAGACAGCAAACTGAATAAATGATTCACATGTTTATGGCTAGATGACTACATGTAATTAGACTTAATATAGACAGAATAAATTCTTACAGTGGATTTTTTTTAAATATAAAAGAACTTAATAAAACAATCTCAGTTCCACTGAGGAGCGAAAGCGCATTGGCTCTTGCAGAAGTGACAGATCTTCTGTAACAGAAATGTCTGTCCACTGGCGGTGCTTTGAACTGCAGTGAATTCTGAGATAAAAAATATTGTCTGAAATGGAGTACTGATATGCTTGATGCATCCCTGCTTTTGTGTATGTATATATATACACATATATATACACACACAAGCATACAGATTTTAAATTATGTCTTTTTCTTTCAGTATTGAAATCTTCAAGTCATTACCATGGAAACAGTTTGCATCAGAAAACTGCTTTTCTCTCCACTATTTCAGTACCATTAAATCCTTACTAATACTTTATTATTTTACTTTATCTTTTAAGCCCATATGCATTTCAGTATCTAATTTACTTAACAAATTGTGTCTGAGAAAAGAGAATAACTCATAGTACAATAAACAACACTATTAATTACTTTGTGGAGCAGGGAGCCACTATGTCAGAAGCGTCATGCCTTGAAAATAATGGCACCCAATAATTACAAACATGTTCTATTATTAGGGCATATATCTTTTTTCTTATATTTATTTATAATAAATAAAAATGGAGTTGCATTTACTATAGTTGTTGCCTTTATCCTGCTAAAATAATGCAAGAGAAAAAGAAAAAAGCATTCAGCCTGGGAACATATAAGAAAAAATATATCACTATGGCAACCAAAATGTCATTTGTTATACTTTACTCATTAAAGCATTGAAGTTTACTTTATTAAAAGATAGGGGAAAGTCCTGTAAATGTAGGAAGGTCATCAATTACAAAATATTTATTTCTGGAAGACCATTTTGGGTAGTTATAATTCAGGGGTTTTATCTTAAACCTCTTATTTATATGATCAAGTCCCCATTCATATAGGAATTTTCATTCATCTTATGAAATCTTCCTGCTTAAACACTTCCTACCCAGAAGACATTAGGATCAAATTCTGATCTTGGAAATACCAATTTAAAGAAAACATAGCTTAACTGTAATCATCTTCAACATCACACCAAAGCAACCAAGACGAGATGTTGACCACTGCTTGAGAGAAAGCTGAAATTGGCTTTAAGTTTGGTGTATAGTGTGTATTACATATAATAGGAAGACTGTCAGTTCCTTAACTAATTTTTCCGTAGCCTATGTAATCAACCATTTTGAAAACACAGCATTTACTTTGGAACTAAGTTGGATTGTGTGTTCCGGGATCTTACTGTGCAGCTAAAGAAATTGGAAGAAGAGATCTTTGGCAAGAAAAAGAGAATGCACCAAAATGTTGCAGTTTGTTTTTGAGAGTCTTCAAAGACTTTGTGTCGTGGTTTAACTCCAGGCAGCAACTGAACCATGTAGCCACTTGCTTACCTCCCAAGTAGGGATGGGGGAGAAAATTGGAAGAGTAAAAGTGAGAAAACACTCATGGGTTGAGATAAAGACAGTTAATAAAAGCAAAAGCCACTCACGCAAACAAAGCAAAACAAGGAATTCATTTATTGTTTCCCATTGGCAGACAGGCATTCAGCTATCTCTGNGTGGTTTAACTCCAGGCAGCAACTGAACCATGTAGCCACTTGCTTACCTCCCAAGTAGGGATGGGGGAGAAAATTGGAAGAGTAAAAGTGAGAAAACACTCATGGGTTGAGATAAAGACAGTTAATAAAAGCAAAAGCCACTCACGCAAACAAAGCAAAACAAGGAATTCATTTATTGTTTCCCATTGGCAGACAGGCATTCAGCTATCTCTGGGAAAGCAAGGCTCCATCATGCATAATGACGACTTGGTAAAACAAACACCATCACTTCAAATATTTTATGCGCACATCCCCCAGCTTTATAAACTGAGTATGATATCATATGGCATGGATTATCTCTTTGGTCACTTGGGGTCAGTTGTCCCAGCTGTGTCTTGTCCCAAGTTCTTGTGCCTGCTGGCAGGGTCGTTGTGAGAATANAGCAAGGCTCCATCATGCATAATGACGACTTGGTAAAACAAACACCATCACTTCAAATATTTTATGCGCACATCCCCCAGCTTTATAAACTGAGTATGATATCATATGGCATGGATTATCTCTTTGGTCACTTGGGGTCAGTTGTCCCAGCTGTGTCTTGTCCCAAGTTCTTGTGCCTGCTGGCAGGGTCGTTGTGAGAATAAGAAAAGACCTTGAGTGCTTAGCAACAATCAAAACCACCCGTGCCCTATCAGACTATTCCCATCTCAAATCCAAGCCACAGCATTATAAAAGCTGCTAGCAAAAGAAGTTAACTACATCCCAGATGAAACCATGACACCTTATGACTTTAATGTCCTAGCTTTATTCTGCTTTAACATTTACCTGAACAATGACAGAGTCAAAATGCAGCGCCATCTGACTGGCTCACATGATTTATAGCCACGTGATTCAGGATGCTGACTTTCCTTTAAATTACTGACACAGCTCCCATATGGATCAGTAGCGTGTACTTTGACTTGTCCTTTCAAAATATGCAGGCAGATATTAAAATGGCCTTTTGTGCCTAAATTTTAGCTCATAAGATTTTTCTTGTTTGCTTCCTTTGAACCACCCCAAACATTGAGAACAAAAGAATAGTTGATGGTAATTTCCTCACATAAGGAATATCCCTTTTCCACTTTATTTTGCTTGTCATTATTTTTGTCTATTTAATTATTTAAAGGCTACCTTGGAACATTAGAATCAAGCAAATATTTATGCTTTGATAATTTAAGGAGTCTTAATACAGATGGGATATAGCATGTCATAAGGGTGGGTATTTTAACTAGTGGTGCAGTAACCAGCTGGCCAAAATACTTTTGGTGATAACACCACCAGTTTATGCTATATAATTTGCCTGAATTTCTCTTGATCACGGTGTAAAATACTCAGCTGTTCACTGCTGCAATCCTTAGAACCAACCTTCATTATTAGAAGTAAATTTGTGAAGAAGTCTGTATACATGGCTAATCATCATGTGTTACAGAAATATCTGATCACAAATGTTTATGATTCAGTAACTTCAGTAACTAATCAAAATGATGCTGTAGTGTATATACATTCATGTAATTATTGCTATCATATTGCTTTTTAAGCTTCTCTATTCCTTCTCACTAAGATAATCTCTGTTTTATGACTTAAATACTTCATATGTTGTGATACTTTTTTTTCTTTTAGCAAAACATTATTTTAGCATTTTTTTTCATAGTTAACAAGAATAAAAAGTAAATAAATGTTTAGGTTTGTGTCATGAGCCCTGGTACTGCAGAGAGCAACTCTGCTGGCAGTGAGATTGAGGCCTCATGAGAGAACCTTTCCCTTTAGACACTCCCTTACCATTAGTGAGCCGTCTTTAAGAAGGCCGGTTAAGCTGCCTACCAATGCAAGTGCCTTTCCCTGGACTCTATTGATAGTGTCCCTGTGCAGTGTGTATCTCAAAACCTTTAACAAAATAAAAAATATCTTCAGTGTGCTGCTTCTGTTGTGAACTTGGAATACAACTGTTCATGAGGTATCAATAATTTAACACTGGCTTGGTCTTTTTTTGTGCCTGTGTCCTCATGTTCACTGCCACCTGGCCAGCAGTAAGCACCAGAGACAGTGTGATTAAGTAAGTGCATGCAGTTTGCTGGGACAATACAGAATGAAAAAAGTAATGAGGAGGAAGCTGTCAAAAGCTAATTTGCTTAAGCTGTTAGGTTCCTTAGTGCTTAGTCACCTCTCACGATAGTCCTAATCACCTAAATACTAAAATTGAGGTAATTTTCTAGAAATATTAGTGCCCAAAGCTCAGAAACTATGATAATGCCTCCATGAGAGACCAGTCCAGAGAACTATAACTTAATTATTGATTTGTTTCTCCTTCAAAGATGAGACATGTATAAGCACATGTCCTTAATGGAAAAGACCTTTTTCCAGATCCTAAAAGTTTGCCTTAAGTACTGTCAATTTCACCATCTCCATTATTGCATTATTTTCTGACACAAAAGAAATCTTTAAAGTGCTCGGGCACTAGTTCATTGAGCACTTTAAAGTAAACCATCTGTTTTCTGTACTGTATTTCGATGCCAAAACCACCAAGTTGGCTTTGAAGTTGCTATATCTGGTTTGGATGATGGTCCAAGCTGAAATCATAGAATCATAGAATGGTTTAGGTTGAAAGGGACCTTGGAGATGATCTAGCTCCAACCCCCCTGCCATGGGCAAGGACACCTCCTACTAGACCAGATTGCTCAAAGTCCCATCTAACCTGGCCTTGAACACTTCCAGGCATGGAGCCTCCACAGCTTCCCTGGGCAACCTGTTCCAGTGTCTCATCACCCTCAGAGTAAGAAATTTCTTCGTAATACCTTTTCTAAATCTCCCCTCTTCCAGTTTGAAGCCATTACCCATCGTCCTATAACTACATGCCCTTGTAAAAAGTCCCTCTCCAGGTGTCTTGTAGCCCCCCTTCAGATACTGAAAAGCTGCTATAAGGTCTCCCTGCAGCTTTATCTGCTCCGGCCTGAACAATCCCAACTCTCTCAGCCTGTCCTCATAGCAGAGATGCTCTGACCCTGTTGTCATCTTTGTGACCCTCCTCTGGACCCATTCCAACAGGTCCATGTGCTTCTTATGTTGGGGGCTCCAGAGCTGGATGCAGGGTTCCAGGTGGGGTCTCATGAGAACAGAGTAGAGGGGCAGAATCACCTCCCTCAACCTGTTGGCCACACTTCTGATACAGCCTGGGATGCAGCTGGCCTTCTGGGCTGCAAGTGCGCATTGCTGTCTCATGTTGAGCTTCTCATCCACCAACACCCCCAAGTCTGTTTCCTCAGGGCTGCTCTCAATCCATTCTTCATCCAGCCTGTATTTGTGCCTGGGATTGCCCCAACCCACATACAGGACCTTGCACTTGGCCGTGTTGAACTTCATGAGGTTGGCACAGGCCCAAATCTCAAGCCTGTCCATGTCCCTCTGGATGGCCTCCCTTCCCTCCAGCTTGTCAGCTGCGCCACACAGCTTGATGTTGTGAGCAAACTTTCTGAGGGTGCACTCAGTCCCAATATCCATGTTGTGAACAAAGTTGTTAAATATATATGAAATTCTTATCAGGTCCATATAAATTATTAATTCAGGTTTTTTATCAAATTAGTTTTTCCAGAAAATAAAGCTGTTTTTCAACTTCAGTTTTTTAAATTAAGCAGTATTTTATTTAGAAATTTACATTTTTTAACTATGTCCACACCCTATAAGGCAGGCATTTAAAGTGGGATTCATTGCATTTAGCTTTGGCAAAATAAATAATACTGTTTGGATAAATAATAATATTTGGTCTATCTGTATCTCTAGGAACACTTCTTTTTATCTCTAGCCCTGAAGCTACTGAAAAGCAAGCAAGAGTGTGAGACTTATCTCTAAATATTTTTCATCTTTATATAGGTGTTCATAAACCTGGATGAATCACCTTCTTAATAAATCTGTTTCCACTGATTATATATGAAGCACATGTTGCTCAGTCTAAGCATTTGACTTTTTAGAAGGTTAAAGCTAAACAAGAAGCAATCTGTCTCAGGTTGCGTTGTTTGACCTGAAACCTCTCCCACCCACTTTTTTTTTTGTTTGGCTTTTTCAGCCAGCAAGCCAGAAAAAAATCAGCTTTTTCTAGAAACTTACAAATGCTAACTACACTAATATTCCCAGTGTGGGGTCACAATTAATATTAGGCCTGTTATACAGGGTTGCGTATAGACTGGGCAAGAACAATAGTCCATTCCCCAAACTGTATATTGTCTGTTAGCTAGGACATAACTCATGGATAAAATAAAACAAGGAATAGGAAGGAGTCGACTTCAGTAACAATAACTGAGTCTTTTAGTATCAGTAGTACCAGTAATCACAAAAGAAATAAAAGCAAATTGACTGATTGGTTCTTTGTTCAACAGAATGCAGGGGAAAAAGAGGAAAAAAAAGCAGAGCAAATCATAGAATCATAG
>VZSF01001579.1:0-72087 GCA_013398295.1 Chionis minor | reverse complement strand
AACTTCTCCATGCCCAGCCCCTTTAGCAAGGGTAATTCTGACCCAAATTTCACCATTTTAATGCTTTTAGTGACAAAGCAGAGAGGGCAGGAGGGGCAAAGGAAGGAGGAGGAAACCCAGGAGTGCAGGGAAGGCAGCAGTGATAATCTCTCGGGATTAAGGATCCAGCCTCGCATCCCTGGGGACCCCTCAAATTCCTCCTCACCAAAGCAACTCAGGTGTGGGCGATGGTGAGAGGAGGGGCTGAAAGTGGCCCCCCACCGGCCCTTGCTGAAGGGGAGAGGGCTGGGGGGAGTTCACTGCTCTCGGTACTGGGGTGGGAGGAGGGTGAACCATTTCTGTTGCTAATTTTAGTAATCCTACGTCATTACCACTCCTTAACGAGGCGGCAGATCACATTAGCTACTCCTTCCATAACTTCTCATAATGAGATACAAAGCCAATGAATGAACCACTGCTGTCGCTCTGCCGTTCAAAGACCTCCATGAGAATTGCTGTGTAAATTAAATACCCCTAAAAAAAAAAGCAAATAAAAGAACTAGGTCCTTAACATTTAAAAGCACTTGTTTGACATTATTAGGAGTGACCGACGCCGCTCTTGGAGGCGCAGACCGGCAAAGGCTGAGCCCGCAGTTATGTTGACACAAAAGGCTGCTGAGACCCGGCCAGACTCATTACCGTCTAATAGTTTCCACTGAAATGCAAACACCCATTCTTAATAGTTTAATTTTCCGACAGCATATAAACATGCAGAGGGAGGGTGCCTTATCAGACGCTGCTAAATACAAATAAACAATACCCGATGCAAATAACCCTGCGCCCGAGCCGGCTGCATCGCCCCACGGGTGCCACTGGCAGCTCCGGCTGCTGCTGGGTGAGGTGCGGGGGAGAAGAGGAATGGGGTGGTGGGAGGCACGGTCTGGTTTGGGGTGGGGGTGGCTTTGAGCCACCCAACGTGCCCCCAGCAAGGGTGGTTTATTTGGTGCCATCTGGTGGCAAATTGACTGGAGGGTCCCGTCCCCAGCTGGTAGCTGGACGGGAAGCAGCCCGGTTTTGGAGGTGGCCGCGTCCGGTCCCCACGGTGGGAAAGGCCAGACGAGGTTCGTGAAGCGTTGCGTCCCTGGAGGATGCACATCGCTCTTCCCTTCCCCAGCAAGCAGCCCATGGGATGGTGGGTGTGATGGGGAGCAGTGGGGACCCCTCAGGCGATGCCCAACCACCCTCCACCTTCCTGAGCTGGTCCTGCCCTTCCTCTACGGAGGATGAGCTGGGACAGACAGTGGTGGCTTGACCTTCTGCCTGGGAGGAGCTCCTCTGCTGGGAGGACAGGCTGGGAGAGCTGGGGGGTTCAGCCTGGAGAAGAGAAGGCTCCGTGGAGACCTTCCAGTCCCTAAAGGGGCTTCAGGAAAGCTGGGGGGGACTCTGGATCAGGGAGTGGAGCCATAGGAAGAGGGGGAATGGTCTTAAGCTGGAAGAGGGGAGATTTAAATGAGATATCGGGAAGAAATTCCTGGCTGTGAGGGTGGTGAGCCCCTGTCTGGGGTTGCCCAGAGCAGCTGTGGCTGCCCCATCCCTGGAGGTTCAAGGCCAGGTTGGACGGGGCTTGGAGCACCCTGGTGTGGTGGGAGGTGTCCCTGCCCAGGGCAGGGGGGTGGCACTGGATGGTGTTTATGGCCCCTTCCAAATCTAACCATTCTGTGATTCTATGATTCTATGAAATGAGATCAAACTCACTGCACTGCAAGCTCTGGCCAGCCTGGGACCCTCCAGCCCACTCCAGGCTCCCCGCCTGGACCAGCCTAGGGGCATGCCATGGTGACAGTGATGGTGGTGGCTGACTGGAGGGGACAAGAGAGGAAGATTTGCCTCAGACACATTGCTTTGGTCACGCAAGGTTGTGGGTGGAAGGGAACGGTGACCATGGGGCTCCGTGTCCGTGCTGAAGCCCTGGGGAAGCTCCCTGGAGGCTGCCCTCCAGCCACGGGCACTCCCATTAATCCACCGCCAGCGCTGGGATTGCTGTTGGTGCGTGTCAGTAATTACAAGTGACTCAGCCGTTTCCAAAGCAAATGAAGTCACTTGCAGTAATCTTTTTGCAAGCGGCAAATACTCATTTACCAAGGGCTGGAAATTACTAATTGTGTTACCTCCATTCCACCTTACAGCAAAGAAGCGGGGTGTCCCCAGCCCTCACCAGCAACCTCTTGCTTAATTTTAGGCTCTGTGGAAGGAAACAGGCTGCGAAGGGTGATTCAGAGTAAGACGAGACCGGGGTGGCTGGATGATGGCTCGGGGAAGCTGGGGCTCAAAGCCCAGCAGCATCAGACCTCCTGGAAAGGGACAGTGGTAGGATTTTTTTGTCATTAGCTTCCAAAATGATATGCTTTCACCTACTCGTGCTCCTGGACCCACGGAGCATCCCCCGAGAGGAGTGTGCCCGAGTGGCTGTGTGTGACAGAGTGATGCAGAGCACAGGGGACAGTGGCTGCCAAGCTGCCACTCCATATCCGTGGTTTGTCTTCATCTGCAATGACAAACTGCTTTTTTGGACTGGTTTTTTTATACCTTTTAGGAGCCAGCAGTGATTATGGGGGGGGATGAATTGCCTCAGCCATGTTTACTTCATCTTCCGTGAGTCTTAGGCAAGGTTGCTGCCTCCTGCCTGTGTTTCCTCATTTTGGGAATCCAGTTTGTCTCCAGGGAAGGGGAATGGCAGCAGGGATGTGCCATCACCTCCCTGCCCTCTCCCAGTTATCGGAGGGCAGCTCAGTGAGTCATTGCTACCGGACTGTGTCAGAGCACAGCTCATCCAGGCTGGATGCATCACCATCCCGGTGTTCCCGGTCTGCCGGCTGGCCGTGATGCCGCAGTTTGCCCTGCTCTGCTCCTCGGCTCGTTCGCCAAAGCTTGTTGATGCTCAGCTTTCTCTGCTTCCATTGCAAGCGGAGACCCAGGCGAGAGAGAGCATCGCTTCCCTCCGAGGGGCTGGAACACGTTGATCCTGCTCCATACGCCTGGTCCAGCATCACCCCCTGTTCCCGTCTCCGGCTGCGGCACCTGCTTGTGCCTACAGGGTGCAGATGTTGAGTTGGCGTCCGAGGGGGTGGCAGAGGGTGCCTGTCCTTCCCGGTCCCCTGGGGATTGACCCTGCTTCAGGACTACTGCCTTGGTCCTGACCGTGGCCCAAAGCAAAGCTTCTGGTGGGAGCCCACCCTCTGCTTAACCAGAGCTCCTGGCCTTGGGTTTGATTTAGGGTGAAGATTTAGGAGAGGGTTTTGAGAACAAGAAATCCCAGTAAGAGAGGTGCTCAAGAGTTTCCAGATAGTAAAACTATCTGCTGAGCATCCTCAGGGTGTGTCTTGGCACACGGCTCAGTCTGGGGGTTGGGTTTGGCAAGGTGGCTCTTTCTGAGTCCATCCCCACCAGAACATTATAATCTTTTGGTCCCTTCTGAGCCCTGGTTTCCTGTGATGCGCGTGTGGATGGCTTATGTTCCATCACCAAGCATGCCAAGGCAGGGAGAATAAACTGGTCTTGGGCTGTCACCTCTCCCCAGTGTAGGTGAGACAGCTGATGGGGGTCCTCAGCCCACCTCCTTGGTGAGAAGAGGAGGTATCTCCAGGCGGAGGGTCATTTCTCCCTGTGGAAGGTGTCTCTTGTCATGGGGACAGCACAACTGCAGCTGCCTTTCTCTGTCCCCCTCCCATGTGCCTCAACACTCACATTTCCCTGTGCCCAGACCGTGCTTTTTTGGCCAGCGCTGATGATGCCACTCAGCATCCATCCATCATCTGGTGGTCCACCCACCTACACGGCCACGGGTGCTCCTGCCCGAGGGGGCCTGGGCAGGCACTGCCTCCACTCTGGTCTCTGCAGCCCTAATTAAACGACTCTTTGATTTACAGAAGATTGAGAGCTGGGCTGACACGCAGGGGTGGGTGCATGCTGCCCGCATCTCCCGCTCCCGCTCTCCCACCAGTGCTCAAACCTTCTCTCTGCACAGCAGATGTGCTTTTTTTAAGTTAAGAAGGGACATGCCATGGTGACAGGCTGCCGCCAAACACAGCTCTGCCCCCAAAGCAGCCCCCAGCCTCTGCCCTGTCCTGCAACGCTGCGCAAGATGCATCGGGGCTGTGGGTTGCCCTGAAGGGCAGCTAATAACACCCCCAAAGTGGGGTCAGGCTGCCACAGGGGGGGCTTGAGGAATGCTCAGAGCAGGTCCCCTCTCCGCCCTTGCTGTCCCACTGCTGGCAGAAGGTTTCCTGACGCAGCTCAGCCCTTCGCCCTGCAGCTTGAATCTTTCCTACAGATGAGAACAATATTAGCACCAGTGAGGCGGATACCCGGGCTCTGTTCAGAGCAAGGCAGGCTCTGCCAGAAGCAGGGGGTAATCAGCACAGTAATTAAATGTGCAAATAATGGGAACTTGGGAGTTATAACAAAAGGCAGAGAAATAATCTGGAGCGGCTCGGAGAAATTAGGAACACAGAGTAAAATCTAATCAAGCAGAAAATAGCCCGACTGGTGCCAACGACTGGGGGCTAAGGCAGCTGGCCTCGGAGCACTCCTCCCCGGCATCTGGGGGTATCTCCAGTGCCATTTTGGGGCAGAACAAGAGTTTCTGGAGAGATCTGTTCCTGCTTGGTGAGCTTGGCTGCAGGCTGGGTTCCTGGGAAATGTTCCCAGATCTGCGCTATCGGTGGACGGCGGATTTTGGATGTAATATTGATGGAAATAATCACCCAGCAGAGGAACCTAGGGGACTGCAGCTGAAGGAGGTGGAGGAAAGATACCTGAGCCCAGTGGGAAGTTGGGACGTTTTGGGGGAGAAAGTGGTTTTTCATGGCAATGGGTTTGGCTGAGCCTTAAACATTTTATGCAGTGTTTCCCTGAGATGAGCTCGGACATGCAGAGTGCTCTGGCCAGGGGGAGATAAAGGGAAAACGTGAGCTGGTTTTGGTCTGCTGGACACAAATCCCCTTGTGAGCATCCTGGGAGGGACTCGTGGTCAAGGAGAGCAGCAGGCTGGAGCCAGGCTCTGGCACAATCGATTCCTGCTCGCGCTAAGCCTTGCCTGAGTCTCCATGGGGGGATGCGGCGGCCGGGCGTTGCATCTCCAGGGAAGTGGTCCACGAGGCTGGGAGCCAGACCCAGGGGAGCCGGCGGTCTGCCACAGGCACCTTGGGGACCAGACCTCAGGTGGCACTGGGAGGGTTGAGCGACATCCCTGGCCACTCTCCTTTGGTTGTGTGTGGAGGGATGTGGTCTCTGAGGACCTGCAAGGGGACGTCCCATGGGGTGGAAGGACCTTCTCCCTCCACCAATGGAGACACCAAACCTGTGGAGCGCAGGCAGGGATGTCTCCCTCCAACAGTGGGCACCACAGAGCCTTGTATGTCCGGTCCCAGCCTGACATCCGAAGCTACCCCAGACTCTCACATAGACCCGTCTCCCAACTATCCTGGGGAAGGAATCTTACCAGGTCTGCTGTGACATCCTGGAGTCCCTCCCTCCCGGCACAGGTGACATGGTGCAGCCCTGCAGGGACACGCTGCAGCTGCCTCCCAGTGCTTTCTGCCAGCGCTCGAAAGGACCTTTCAACAGGTCCCAGTCAAAGAGGTGGTGTGGCGAGGAGCGAGCTGCTCCAATGGGAAAGTACATCCCGAAATTTTGCTCTGTCCCAGGGTGGCTGTGTTTGGGCTTGGTGTCCCCGGATATCTCCCAGATCAGAAAAGCAGCCCCTGACACTGGGAAACAGGCGTCGAGAGCAGGAGCCACAGGGCAGGAGCAGACCCATCTCCCACCGGCCACGATGGATGGGACCCATGGAGACCACAGTATGCTGGGACCTGGGATTTCAGGAAAGCTCCCAAAGCCACAAGCTGTGAGGTGCCACCGGTGGGGCTGAGCATCCCCAGTGCTGGGATCAGGTCTCACCTGCTACTGGGACTGGTAACAGGGCTTGGAAGAACCTGCAGCCCCTTGCCCCCAGCTCGCTTCCCTTCAGGGAAGGTTGTCCTGCAGGCTCAGAAATGCCATCGGGGGGGCATGAGCCATTCCTGCCCCACGGTTTTTTGCAGTGTGGGGGTTAACCTGGGGACATGCCACAGGGAAAGCCAGCCCAGGGACGCTCCTCTGCCGGCCAAACCTCTGGGAAAGGGTTTGTTTAGCTCCAGCAGCTATAGCAACTAGCCCTGCTGCCTGCGGCAGCCCTGCTCACCCCATCGCCCGTGTGCCTGCCCAGGCCATGGAGGTGGGGGCACCCTGTGGGGTCTGGGGGGACACCCCAGCAGGGAGCTACGTCGTCCTACACGGGGTAAGCCCTGGGGAGCAGCTCTATCCCTGGATTTATGGGATAGTCAGGGCTGATGAGGGTAGGGTAGAGAAAATGGGATGGGGTGGGAGGAGAGAGAGGCTGGGGCTGGGGTTTCAGGTGGGCACTGGGATCTGGGGGGGGCAAAGCTGCTCTTTGCAAAATGCTGCCCTGCTCCCTGCAGACCTCAGGGCCCTGGGAAGGCCACTTCTGCAAGGAGATGCATCCCCAGGGCTTGGGACATGACAGACATGCAATTCATCCAGGCTTGCAGGGCTGCACCCCTGGAAAGACGAGGGTTGGTTGAAGCCACCCCCTCCTCTGAGGCTCTCACCCCTGCTCCCCTGGGACCAGTGTTGTCCCCTCCCTGTCCTTCTCCCCTCTCCTCCCCGGCTGCCCCACTAACATGGGACTAAGCTAAAGCAAGAGTTGGAGATCCCTGGGGTTTTCCTTCCCCTCCTGCCTTTCAGCTCCAACCCGGGAGATCTGGTGGGGCCATGCCGGTGCCCCAGCAGCCAGTGATGATCCTCCAGCAGCTTCCCGGGACTTTGGCTTCCCTGGTTCCCCCCATTGGACCCCCAGACATCCGGGGAGGTGCGTGACGATAGATGTTGTAGAGGTCAGCATTAAAACTAGCTTAATTTCATCCTTTTTTTTTTTTTTTTCTTCCCCAGCCTTTTCAGGATGAGGGGCAGGCAGGGGGGCTGTGCCCACCCTCCGCAGCCCCTCAGGGCGAGCCACGCTGCGCTTTGGTGTCTGCTTTGCCCCATGGGATGCAATTTTTGGTGGTTTTAGCAACCTCGAAGTCCAGGCTGGCTTTGGCCACACTGGGATGCTCCCAGGGAACGGTTTTCAGTTGTTTTTTTTTTAAATCCACCTCTCTTTGTTCTCCAAAACCCCATTTCACATGGGTGTAGGGAGCATCACCAGGGAAAGCCAGGGTGATACGGGATCCGAGGTGGGACTGGAGTGGGACACACGCCAGCCCCAGAGCCCATAGGATGTGCAGGCAGGAGCAAATACCAACTTTCTATAGGGACTTCACCCAAACTCGTGCAACCCAGGATCCAGGAATTTGGTCTGGGGGAGCAGACAGCAGGAGCTGGACACAAGGGGAGCTTGTGGTTCCTGGGATATGCCATGGGCGAAGTGTTATGGGGTGGTGGGGAGAAGATTGAGCTGCCTTTAAAAACACACGGAGAAAAGGGCACGCTCAAAATCGGTGTGGGAATTTAACGGAGACTCCAGCCTGGCCCCTCGTGGCCCTGTGGTGGGGGTTGGCTGCCTTTCCACTGGGACGGGTGGGATCCATTAGGAGCCACCAGCCCTTCGCATGCTTTCTCCTCCTGGTTCAATGCCTGGCTGCTGGCCCACTCCCTCCTCATGGCTCCAGCTCCAACTGCCTCCTGGCTTGTGCCGTAATGCTCCTCACTGGAGGGTCGGCTGCCTCATGGGTGCCCGGGGAGCCCATCCCTGCAGCCGTGAAAGCATTTTGGGATCTGGCATGTGGGGCACAGGGATGCCCAAACCCGCTATTTCCCAGGCTTCCGGCTAACGGGAGCTCATGGGTCTGGTGCACAAAGCCAGCAGGGCCTTGGAAGCATCCCCTCCGGCAGGTTTGAAGGCATTTTGCAGGGGGACTTCACGCCTGCAGCAAATGAGGATGTTTTGATGGGGATGCAGAGCCAGACACTGTGCTTCCCCCGCAGCCAGGTTGCCCTCAGCATCCACCCTGCAGCTTGGGAATCCAGCCAAGGGCACTGGGAACCTGACCTGTATGTGCACAGCTGCTCTGGGTCCCAGCTCCTCATGTGGAGCAAGGCAGGGGTCAGGGAGGCACCGAGCATCCCCAGCCTGCTCCTCTCCTGGACCCAGCTTATAGGTGCTTGCTCCTGGGAACGGAGATGGGATCAGCCCCCACGGTCCAGCCCCAGCTCCTGCCTCCTTGGGGGGGTTTTCTGAGCTCCCCCGGGCATGACGTGGTGCAAAGTGGAACTGACCCTGGGACGGTCCCCATGTGGTGCCACCCCGAGGACACCGACTCTGCCAAGCAGAGGCTTGCCAAGCCGCTGAGCACTGCCAGGACCACAGCAATTCTGCGAATGGGAGGAAAGTCTGATGCCTCCAGCACCACTAATCACCTTTTGTGAGCAGCCTTCAGCAAGCCAGACCAGATGTTTAATCACATTTGAAAATAAGAAAAGGCTGGAATATGGCTATTTTAAAGCTTTGTCCAAGCAAAATAATTTTTAAGTGCGACATGGGCCTTCCAAATTGGGGCGGGGAGAGTCTGGCTTAGCTCCCACCACTTGGGCACAGGGACAAGCCTTGGTGCCGCCCCATCCCATCCCAGGCATTCATGCCATGGCCATGTTCCTCGTGTCCTTGCTCTGATCTTTCTCTGACGCAGAACCCCTTGCTCTTCAGCAGATTTAATGGAGTTGATGATGATTCAAAACTCCCAAATGCACCAGGTGGTGATGAACAGCATGGCTGTGTCGGCACTGACGTCCTTCAGGTTCGCGCCATCCCCAGCCGCTGCCCCGGTAAGGGTCAGGGATGCTGGATGGCGAAAGGAACCATAGAACCAAAGGACCAAAAGGATGGGAGAGGTGGGCAAAGGGACATTTCCAGAGCTGCTCAGGAGAGCAGGATGCCCGTGTCCTGCTTCGGCACAGTGTGGGACCCCACTGGGCACAGAAGCTGGGTGGTCTCAGCCCATCTCAGTCCAGGCTCTGCAACCCCTCGGGGTTTCGGGGCTCTTTGTGTTGGTTTGGCCCCCCAGCTCTGCCAGCACAGATTGCATCCAGACTTCTCAGAGGCCATTTAGCCCAGCTGGGAAGAGCCAGGACCCTCCCGGCGTGCTGCGGCGCAGGCAGGGTGCAGCACTGGGCTGCAGCAGCGGGGCAGTGAGGCTGAGCACTATTCATTAGGCAGAATGGCTCTGCAAGGGCTTTCATTTAAAAGTCCATCTCGAACCCAAAGCATATTAAACATTTCATCTCCGTGGGGGGAAACAAACGCTGCTTTCTTGGCGGGGGTGAGAGTTGGGCTGTGGGCAGCTGCCTTACTCGCTGCCAGCTGGCATCTCTGGGCATAACCCATCCCCTGCTGCCCACCCAGCGCCCACCAGTTCACCCAAGACTGGACCTTGCCTGTCACGTCTCAGCATCCACATCAAACGGGCTCTTCCCAGCAGCATTTTGAGGTCCTGGATGAGGGACTGCCACCTCCCCGTGTCCCCAGCAGCCGGCTTCACAGGCTGGCCAGCCCCGGGGCTGTGTGTGGGTTTGAGCCCACCCAGCCGGACCCTGGGAGAGCCGTGCCGTGCCGGCGGCATCGCAGCCAAGCGCAGCTCTGTGGGAACTCTCTCACTGGTGCTTTGGGGAGCCATGCCCCCAGGGAGGTGGCTACCAAAAGGGGCCCGGCACAGCCCTGCTTTTTCTTCCTCCCCACAGGTGATGGCAGTACCTTTGCAGACCAGAGAGGAAGAGGAGGCTGTGGTGTTCCACCATCACTACATCCCCTACCCCAGTCCCGCTCCCGCCCTGGCATGGCCGGTCCCGATGCGGGATCGGAGACCAGTGGCCGTGCGGTACCTGGGCACGGGCTCATTAGCTGAGGATGGGGAGATGTGAGTAACGAGGGGCTGGGGAAATAGGGGGAGGCACTGGTGGCTGGTGCTGCTTGGTGCCACCCAGTGTGGGGTTGCATGTGTGTACCTGTGGCTCCTGGTAGAATGGGACTCCAGTCCAAGCTGGGACACAAGGGGCAATGCCAGGCTGGCAATTACTCCTGCCCTTGCTCCTCTCCAGCAGTGCTGTGCCCCCCCCTCCACCTCCCAGCGCCACGGGGACCGTGGGAGCCAATGTGCCCCCAGCATCGGGTAAGGACATGTTCTCCCCGTGTCTCTGAATGGGGGACATCTGGCCCTCAACCATGCATCGACAGGGCAGCCCCCAGTAAAAGGCTGAGCCCTCCCCACTCCCTCCATCCACGGGATCCTGGGGGCAGCCATTGCACATCCTCCAGCTCCCCTTTTCTCTCCACAGAGTACTACGACATGGTGGAGGAGCGGCTGTGAGCCCCATGCTTCCCAAGGGGGTTTCTCCTGCACGTCCCAGCCCTCGATCCCAGAATATCCTGCAGGCACTGAGCTTGGGTGCTCCGTGATACCCATAGTTTCAGGGTGGCTCATGGGAGGAAGCCAATGCGCCCAGCAAAATGCACAAAATAAAATGCCTTTTGCTGGGTGTGTTGACTTCTCCCCGCGAGCCACCCCGAGGCGGCGGGTGTCACGAAGCCTGTCACCAAACCCCAGATGACAGCACAACCCCCAAACAGGGACAGGCTTTGCATCCATGCTCTGCAGAGAACCTCAGCCCCAGCAGGTTAGTGGTGACATCCCAAACTTAACTGAACAACGTGTCTCTGCCAAGCCATGAAGAGTCTGCGGCATGAGCTGTGTCCCTGTGGGATGGCAGGGGGGGATGGACGGGTGACGCCAGCCCAGGTGGTCCTGGTCTTCATTAGTGCCTTCAGATCTCAATGCCGCACATTGCCTGTAATTAATTTGCTTTGTTAAGAAAGTACCCTGCTGTCACTAATTAAGCATCTGTAATTACCCAGACTGCTGGCTTCGTGCCTGAGTTCAGGGCTCCCTCCAAGCTGTGGGGGCAAGGGCGGGGCGGGGCATGAGGCTCTTGCATCCGGTGGGGGGTACATCAGTGCCTGAGGAAGGTGCTGGGACAATATGGGGAGCTGCTGATGGTTGGTGCTGGGAAGCAGCTCCTGGCTGAGCATCAGGAGAGCTGGATCTGGCCTGCAGCTTGCTTCTGGTGGGGCTGCAGTTGGGGCAGGAGCCTGGAAAGGGATAACCGTGGAGTTCCCCAGGATTCAGCATCCTCTCTGCTCATTGGGAAGTGGGGGCGGATGCATTTTTGGATGCTGGAAGCTGTCACCTGCATCTGCTATCTTCCCAACCCCACTTAGGGGTGACAGCCTTGCTCTGACCCCAGTGGGGTTACAGGCCAGTTGTCAGGAGGCTTTTCTAGCAGGAGACTTCAGAGCTGGTGGTCAGCTGGAGCTCAGGACATGCAGAAAGATGGTGCCCAAGCAGTAGCACCTTAAATTCCCTCGCTTTTGCCCCCATTGGACATGAGGACTGCCCTGTCTCTCTTCTCCGGTCCCTATGGAAAGGAGGGCTCATGTTTCCTGAGCCCAGGACTAAGCTTTGGCACAGGCAGATCTGCCCTCGCAGCAAAGCTCAGCCTGTCTCCTGCTGAAGCTGGAGGAGAAGCTCCCCAACGCAGAGCGTAAGAGACACGTTGGGTTGCAGCATGAAGGTACATCTCCAGCTGCGAGACCGGCTGGGCAGAGCAGCAAGAGCAGATGGGAAGGCGACCATCCAAAAGCTGAGCTGAGTTTGATGGGAAACCAGGTTGGTACATGAAGGTTTCCACGTCTGTATAGACAGAAAGGGAAGGAGGAGGAGAGGAATCACCTGGGGATGGGGTGGACAGGAAGGGTGGGCTCAAGAGATGGCCCAATCTTAGCTTGAATATGAGAATAACGAAAAGAATGGGAGGATGAAGCAATGGGGATTGCACCACCCGTGGTGGAAACAACCCTTGGAGCCCTCTCTGGCTCAGGCTGGTTGAACCGGGGCACCCTTCAGCTGGCAGCATGGAGAGCATCGCATGGCCAGGAGCCCAATGGCATCCGTTTGCACCCACACCAGCAGGGACAGGGAGAAGGTGTGGGTGGAAAGAGCAGCCATGGGCACGGAGTGGTTTTGCTGAAGGTAGGTTTGCCCCAGAGCCCTGGTGGGGCTGTTATGGGAAGGCACGAGCGGAGCTCGCTGGTCTCAGGCTCCTGCCCTGAGGGTCAGAGATGAATCGATGGGTCTGGGCAGCAGGGCATGGATGTCCCTGGCAGGGCTTGCGACATGGAACAGCCAGGCTGGGAGATGCTGCTGGTGGCTGAGACCAGGCCAGAGGTCATCTCTGCAATGACAAGCACTCGCTTTATAACAGCGAGTCTCTTCAGGGCAGCCCAGAGTTGGTCTGGATCCTGCGTGCCCAGCGCAAAGGCAACAGAGCGGAAGAAGAGCCTAATTATAGCCCTGTGCATGTTAATTACATCCGTGTAAACACCTAACGCAATGCAGCCCCTGGCTGCCAAGTGGGGCGAGGGCTGGCATCTCCTTCAGCCCAGGGTGGGAGTGGGTGGGTGGCTGGGCTCAGACCCCGGTGTCAGTGACAAACACTGGGACTTGGGAAGGGCAGGGGGGTCCTCTGCCCAAATTGGCAGGAGCAGGGGGACAGCGAGCCCTGGCATCGCTGCAGACCCCGACAGGGAGAGCTCTTCCAATAATCCAGTACTTACTGGGTGAGGTTTGGGGATTAGCCACGATGCCAACAGGGAGTTGCGTCAAGCCTTGGCGACCAGAACCAGCTCCTGCTGTCCCTACCAGCTAGGATCCCCCTTTCCCAGGTCTGGGGTTCCCCTGGGGCCCAGAGAGATGCCCAGAGCGTGGATGCTTTTGTGGGCAACTGATCTGATTGCATCGAGCCGGAGGAACTGCAATGGTTTTTAACAGCCCAGGAGGGCACTTGTCAGCAGTGACACCTTGGGTGACCCAGGGTCCCTGGCGTTGACTCACCACCACTCTTCACCCTTGGCAGGGTAGCCTGCCTCCCGCCTGAGCCCGTCCATCCTCAAGAGGGTGAGATACACACAGCGCCTTCCCCTGGACCAGCCCCAAACACCCACGCGCTTCTCTGCGGATACACCTCAGTCACCCGCCACGCTCCTCGGCTTCCTCTGCTCCACTCGCCCCGTTCCCGGGGACGTGGGCTGAGCTCCCCAGCATCCTCCTGCCAGGGCAGCGTGATGGAGGTGGTCCTGCTCCATGGGCTGCTGCTCTTCCTACCCTTGGCAGCCCTGCTGCTTTACTGGTACAATGCCACCTTCCACTACTTCTGCAAGGTGGCCTTCTTCAACTTCTGGATATTGTCCATGGCCACCCTCCTGTCCCCCTTTGCGGCTCTTCGGGGACGCTCTGTGGAGAACATGAAGTGAGTACGGCCTGGGGATGTGCTTCTGATGTGGAGATGGCTGGGGCTTGGCTGCGATGGAGGAGCTTATGTGGTCTTGGGGACGTATGCTCTCTCCTGCTCTGGGCATACCCACAGCCACATTATGGCCAGTGGTTGAGCCACGGGGCCACAACGAGGGCTGTGGTCATGTCCATGTGGCAATGAAGCCTGCATCTGCATCTTGTGGTGTGGTGAAGAGGTGCTGGCCATGCCCAGGGAGGGTTGCGCCATGATGAACACGGCCAGCTGGGTCAGGACTAGTGGTCCCTGGAGGATGAAGTAGCATAAAAGACGTCATCAGTTGGCTGTTGTAGTGTTGGGGTCATCAGTTGGCTGTCGTAGTGTTGGGGTCATCAGCTGGGTGGGTGACAGGGATTTTTGCAAAGGTTGGAGGTACAATCATAAGCAGGATGCACATGCACGCCCATTGCAGTCTCCCTGGCAGCGTAGCTAGGTCTTACTCAGTGGGAGCCCTGAGGACTGAGCTTTGGCAGAAGGATTTTGGTATGTCTTGATGCCATCAGCTGTCGGGCATGGCTCAGTCATGTCCCGGCGAGTCGTGTGGTGCTGTCAGCTGTGCTCAGGGGTGGTGGCAGCTGAGATAACATCGCTGTGCAACACGAGAGGGAGGTCTGGTTGCTCTCAAGGGTGTCGCAATCTTGTTACCGGATTCCTGGGCATGATAGCATACCAGAAGGGATATAATTAAGTCAGAGTGAAAAATGTCTGAGCCTGTGGGATGTGCTGAGCTCGAGCCATCACGTGTTTCTGCTGACGGACTTTGGGCCCTCGGCAGGATTGTGGTCAGAAGTTTGATGTTATCAGTCCAATGTACGGTCTCTCTCCCTCGTCCTCTCTGTGCAGAAATGCTGCGCACACACGCGTGTGCCCGGAGGTGCTCTGAGCCCTGGTGCAAACGCTTCTGGCTTAGTGGAAATACCCGGCGGGATGCAACGGTGACTCACGCTGCCTTATCTCATCCCACCGACACCTCACAGCCATCCTGTGCCCCAGCAGCACGCCCGCCCCATTCCGTTTCCTCCTCAGCCTCCAAATCCCAAAGCCTCGGGCTTGGAGCATGTTCCTGTCATTAGTCCTGGCTTTGGGGCATTGCCACAAGTGTTTTGCTTCTCTGCAGACACGGGAATCTCTGAGCCTGCATCTCCCAAGGAATGGGTGGCCTTCTCACACAACGGACCCTCTAAGCATCGTGCCTCCTTCCCCCTCTGTGCTTGCCTCTACTCTCTCCTCCCAAACTTCTCCTCATTCCTACCTGGTGCTGAACCCTCGCTGATACCCCTGTCCCCTGCCCTGTTCCCTGTGGCTTCCCTGTTACCAATGGCTGCCAGATGCGTGGACCGTGGCACGGGTCCTCTTCATGCTGCGGGTTTGAGAGTGTCCCATTTCAACACCGAAAGCATACTAGCTTTTTATCTCCACTCTGGGTGCCGCAATCTCTGTTGCTCCATCCTCTCTCCATTCCTCTCGTTATTCTCATACTGAGCATCATCCTTCATCAGCGCTGCCATCCTAATGTCATCCTTCCTGTCCAACCCTCCCTGCATGGTGACACTGCTCTTCCTTGTTCCCCCTTCCATCTGCACAGATGAAACCTCCATCTCTTCCCAACACCGAAGGTTCAGTGAAGCTGTTCTTTGTGATTTTTCTCTAATGAATGAAGCTTAGTCAGTTTTCCCATTCTTGCTCTCTTTCCCCTCCACCTGCAGCACAAAGTCCGGTGCCTGCAGTGCTGCCCTTGGGTTGCTCTGTAGGGACAGTCCCTGGAGACACCCGCATCCCTGTAGACCTGTCTGCCTCAAGACTGTTCCTCTGTGTGTCCATCTTCAGGGCTCATCCATCTACAGCTCAGCACCTCTCAGCTGCGGTCCAGCTCCTCTGGGTTTAGATATTTGCAGGGCAGACTGTGAGCCTGGTGTCGGGGTGTCCAGCCCACACATGCAGGTCCAGAGGTGCACACGGGTGAGCCTCAGGGTGAGGATCACCTGGCCAGAGGCAGTTGTCCTCATTGGGATGTGATGATTTGCACCTTGGCTGCAGGCAGACATCCCATCCCTTCTCTTTTTTTTTTCCTCCCATTATCCCTGGATGTCAAAAAGACTTTTTTTTAATCTCACGAGCTTGTGCTGGTTGCTCTTCTTCATCACCAGCTCCAACGCAGACTTTCTACTACTGAGAAAGCAGCTGGTCTCCCCTTGGGGATGGTTACGAGTTCGGCTCTGAGCCACGCAGGCTACAAATGCACTTAGAAAAGCAAAGCATCACTGAGACCAAACACAGGTCCACTGTGGGACACACTATTTGCTCATGTAGACCAGATCAAGTCTGGCCAATATTGTTCCTTGCTCCCTGAGTGATGGTGAAGGGCTGGGGAAAAAAAAATCAAGCAGCCCTCCTCTAGTGTCGATCTGCTCCCCACATGTGTTCCTCTGCCCTAGGCTGCTGCGTGCTGCCATCCTGCCCCTCAAGCACCTCTATGGCATCAAGATGCAGGTGTGGGGCTCTGAGCGTCTGAAAATCAAGGAGCCCTATGTGATAGTTTGCAACCACCAAGCTTCTCTTGACCTCATGGGTACGTGCAAGGGAGGGGGGGGGTCTCATCTGCATGGGCAGCCTTTGGGGTGCTGCAAGGGTGAATCGGGCTCACCCTGGGAGTTCCCAGTGAGGCCAGCACCAGGATTTCTATGGGGCAGTGTGGTAAGCATAGGCTGGAAGAGCTGGTGGGACAGGAACTCAGGGCCATGGGTGCACTGCAGAGAGCAAGCGGGGACAGTGGAAGGTGAGGCCAGGTCACTACAGCCACAGGGCTGGTTGGTTCCGGGTGCCATTGGTCAGGGATGGATCCTTTCCTCTCCCATCCATCCTCCAGGCATGGTGGAGGTCATTCCTGACCGCTGTGTGCCCATTGCCAAGAAGGAGCTCATGTACATGGGCACCGTGGGGTGGGCCTGCTGGCTCAGCGGCATCATCTTCATCGACCGCCACAAAAGAGAAGACGCCATCAACGTCATCTCCCAGACCGCCAGGACCATGCGGCATGAAAATGTGAGAGGGGCTGGCAGCAGGGGGGAGTTGGGGAGCAAACACTGATGGAGCAAAGGGGGTGTGGGGAGGACTGACATAGCAGGTCCTAGGGTGCCCTGGTCAGGGTCCGTGCTCACATCTCTCTCTCTCCCGTGTAGCTCCGAGTGTTGGTTTTCCCTGAAGGCACCAGGAACCAGAACAAATCCATGCTGCCTTTCAAGCGTGGGGCTTTCCACTTGGCTGTGCAGGCTCAGGTAAGGCCATCCTTCCCCTCCACTTGTCCTCGATGCAGTGGGGTGGGCGTGCACCCTGGGGCAGTGGGATGGGGGACATTAGGGTCTTTTGGGGTCTGCAGTCCCCATGGACAGGTATGCTGTTGTGCAGGACCCAGGGAGGAGATGGGGACTTGATGAAGTTTGGGCCACGGCAGGAGCTGAGGTGCCATCTGGGGAGGGTGTCTGCATGGAGGACACCCCTGACCCTCCATCTCCTACAGGTTCCCATTTTTCCCATTGTGATCTCCCCGTACTGGGACTTCTTCAGCTCCAAGGATAAGAAATTCACCTCTGGTAAGTGATGGACAAGAAGCCCCGCTGCCAGAAGGCAGGGGTGGTGGCGAGGATCAACCACGTAGGGCTTGGAGGTCTCTTTGTGGGACATTGGGGTGTGGGGAGACAGCTGGTGGTGGAGGATGCTGGTAGGAAGATCTGGTTCCTAGTGGGTTCATCCAACAGCATCCCTGGCCTTTCCCTTCTCTCTCCAGGGACGTGCACCATCCGAATCCTCCCCAAGGTAGAAACTCGGGGCCTGAGCCCAAAGGACGTCCCAGAACTGACAGAGACTGTCCGCCAGGTCATGACTGATGCCCTCACCGAGATGTCTGCAAACCACCACGGGGACCAGCACGCTGAGCAGCCTCTGCTCCCTAGCTGCACTGGGGCTGGTGCTGGCAGGCGGAGAGGCAGCCTGGAGCGCGAAGAGGACACAACCGGGACCAGAAATTAGGCAAAGCTCCTTCTGGACATAGGGGAGGTGGCACAGCCAAAGGCTGGGCCACCCTGTCCCCTGCAGATGTGTCCACCAGACCTGCCCTGGCATGGTGCAAGGGGAAGCAGAGGGGCAGGGACTGGGCAGCACCTTTAAATCAGGGCAAGGTGCCCCCAGAAACCCTTTGCTATGATGGTGCATCCCCCTCCTCCCCCCCAACCCGGGGCATTACCTGTCTCCCCCAAACCTGGTGCTGTGTTTGGCCCCAGGTGGGGTCAAAAGGCCCGGTCTCCCTGCTCCATCTGGTGGGATGGGGCCAGGGTGGGATGGGGGTTCACGGCACCATTTCCCACCCCTGATGACATGACTCACAGTGGGGTTCACCCACGGGCTTGCTGGGTTCCTTCTTCCAGAGGGTCCCGCAAGCCTGTTCACATGCAGCTACCTCTGGGGAGGGGTCCAGAGGGCAGCATGGGGCTGGGGGGGGGGACAGGACACAGGAGGTACAGGGGATATTGCCAGGCGGGAAGAGCATCCTTGATGCTGAACTATGAGATGAAGGTTCAGGATTAAAGGGTCCATCCCTGGGGGGGGGTGTGTGTGTGTGTGTGGTGTCCTGCCTGAGCCCCGGGTGCTGAGGGGAGCATGGGGAGGGGGATTCGTCCGCTTATGGCCATGTGGGATGCCTGGATCACTGCACATAGAGCATCCCCATGGACATCATGGCTTCTTCATGGGGTACAGCACTGGACGGTGTGAGGAGCATGTGGCAGGGTGAGAGTTACACCAGTGTGGACCTCCCCCTGCCATGGGGATGAGCAGTAAAGGAGCACCAATGAAGGCCAGAAGCTGCAGACGTGCCTGGATTAGGCCCACCTGGAGCAGGAGGAACCTCCCCATGGCCTCCAGACCATGGCACAACCAGACCCATCCACCGGCTACCACCTCCCCTGGCCTGTTTCCTGCAGCCAGGCAGGATTTTGGGCATCTGCTGGCTGCTCCCTAGCCCAGCAGCTCCTGTCCCAGCCAACCTGGGTGGCACTAGGGCAAGGAGAAGTGCAGCGCGTGGCTGGCTGTCCCCAGTGCTGGCAGCAGGGTGGGCAGGCTTCACCACCCACCTTCAAATAAGATGTGCAAACCGTGGCCGAACAAGGGTGCAGCGCTCCAGTTTGGCATCATTCCTGCTCTCAGGAGTGGCTGGCTCAAAATTATGCAAAACCACGGAAATCATCGACATAGATGGATACCACTGGGCAAAAATATTAGCAGCAGAAAAGATAGTTCCCATCAGTAACAACTCACGGGATTGGGAACTGTCACATGGAGGTGGTGCTCCTGGCAGTGTGCACGTGAAGGATCTAATTTCCCAGAAGAAACTCCCTTTATTCCCTTCCCTCCCACCAGGGCTGCCCTACACGTGGCTTTGTCAGCTCCGAGTTGGCTCTGGGGTCCCACCACGTGCCCACCGCTACGGGTGTGGTTTGACTGCCCAGAGCCTTGAACCCAGCAAAACATGGGTCGGGTGGTTAAACATTGTCCTAGTGGGATGGCCGGCTCCCAGCCAGAGACCTCGCTGGTTTTTTGCTTGCTGACAGCGGGGAGGTGAAAGCTTGAGGAGAAGAAGACGACCCAGCATGGCGTCTCTGGGACCACGTGGTCCCCTAAGCGTGGGGTCTGCAGCTGCCCTGCCTTGCCTGCTGCTTTGCATCCTATCCCTCACAGCTGGAGCATCTGCAAAGCCGTAAGCCCTCTCTGCCTCTGCCTGTCCATGCCTGGTAGGATGCGGTTGGTCGGGCTCAAGTGGCGCGACGACCCTTGGCGTGACTGTGGTTGCTCATCAGGGTGGGAATGCTCAGGGTGGTGGGTCGTCCCCACAGAGGACTTTGCGCTTAAGGCTGATGTCCCTGGGCTGCTTGGGTGTAGGTGCAGCCTTGCACACACGAGCAGAGCCCTTCCACCCTCTGCAGATTCACTCTGTGGCTGTTTCCCAGGGTGTTTAGGCAAAGGGGCCTCCGATCCAGCCTGTGGTCAGCGTCTCTGGGGTGCCTCTGGGTCTCAAAGGGGGAAGGCTGGGTGGCATAGCCCCACAGAGAGCATCCAGGGCTGGAAAAAACCCAAGCACCCCCTGCCTTGAGAGTCTAGAGTGGAGACGAGCACCAGGATTTGGTGGGGGGGCCCTGCTCTCCCCCACCAGCGAGGTGTCCCCTCCCCAGGCACTACGTGGTGCTCTTTCCCTCTGTGCTCTACTACCCGTACGCGGGCAAAGTGCACATCTACCTCATGGACCTGGATGAGCCCGTGCGGGTGACCCTCCACCTGGCGAGCAGCCACGGCATTCCCAACGTCACCCTGGAGAAGCAGGGCAGCAATGTCCTCCAGCTGAACTGGCCCCGCTTCTCCAATGTGAGTCACGGCCCCGTGGTAGGACTGGGGACCTCGGGAAGGGGTATCCATCCCCTTCCCATTGCCGGAGCCGGGCTGGGGGAACTGGGAGGGAACATGGGGTCCATCCTGAATGGGCAGCGAGCAAGCTGAAGAGTGGAAGGGCATGGGGTGTGTACAGAGACCTTGTGGGTTGTATCTGCATCATCTTCGCACGCACACCAGTTCCCTGGTGCCTTCATGGGGCAGCGGGGTGGTGATGATGGGGGACAGGTATGATGACTCACTGGCATCCAACATAAAAGGCTTTGCAACCATTTCTGCTGTTTCCCTGGGGGCAGATTTCTACCCCTCCTGCAGGGACCTACGAGGTTGCGCATCTTCACGTCTCCATCCAGGGAGGTTCCCTGCAGGTTTCCGAGCAGAAGCAAGTACTGGTGAAAGCTCCGGAGCTGAGGACCTTGGTGCAGACAGACAAGGACGTCTACCAGCCTGGACAAACTGGTGAGGGGCAGGAGCTGCTGGAAGAGCACTCAGGCTCTTGGAACGGGACCTCCAGGTTTGGGTCCCAGGCCCTACCATTCACTTCTGCTCCTGCCTTTGCTCTCTTCAGTGAAGTTTCGAATTGTCTGTTTGGATCAAAACTTCATTCCTAGCAACAGGGAGGTGAGATGGAGCCAGGGCCCAGGTGGGGCGTGCGGGCGATAGGATCCTCACGCGCCCAAGACACTCGGTCTTGGCAGCAGTGGCACAGCCTTCAGTGTCCCCATGAGCATGGGGGAGATGGGTGCAGGGAGGGAATCCCCCAAACACTGAAGGGACGTGGGATGGGGGAGGAGGACACTGCTCTTTCCAGCACTCCCAGCCTGAGCCCTTGCTTTTGGCACTGGCAGAGGAGATGCGTTATTCTCTTTTCCCTCTCCCTTTGCCTGTCTTCTCCCACGCGTAGCTTTTATGCACCATTATAATGCCCGTGGGTTTTATGCTCCTGGTGTTACGCCTCCTAAATCCTTCCTCTCGCTTCCTTTGCAGCTCTCCTTGGTGGCCGTGCAGGTGAGTCGTCACCCTGTGACGGCCTGCCAGTTTCCCCAGGAAGTGTGGTGTTGGGGACAAGGAGCGGGGACAGGGACATCCCCAAGGAGAGAAGTTACAAGGAGTGGGGAGAAGGGCCTGGGCTCCTCATCCACATTTCCAGCCCGCTGGGGGTCAGCTTGCTGCCTGCCAGCAAGATGGGGGTCCTCTGGGGAGATGCTGCTGAGGGGCAGGTTACAGAGATGAAGACGTCAGTGGCTATAGCCACAGAGACTTTGACCCAAACTGGAGAAACCCCATAAGCTCCCAGTCCATGCTGGAGTATCCCTCTGCCAGCTCCAGCTTCTGTAGCCAGGCTGGAGCTTGGCTAATACAGCCCCCAGGGGGAAATTTTCCTTCTGGAGAGATAATATCCTTAGGGCTGCTCTGAGCATGATGGCAGGGTAAAACCTCTGCTTCTTGCAAGGACGTGCAGGGTGACTTGAGTCCTTGAGGTTGTCAACCTGCCACCGCCATGTGCCCCATCTTCAGCCCTGCAAGCAAGGGCTGACACTGCGTGTCCCTGTGTGCAGGATCCCGGTGGGAACCGCATGGCGGAGTGGTGGGATGTGAGCCCGCGGCAGGGCATTGTGGACCTGTCCTTCCCGCTGGCTGCAGAGCCAGCCCTGGGCACGTACATCATTGAGGTGGAGTGCAAGAGATACCAGTTCAGCGTGAAGGACCATGGTGCGTGGGGATGAAGGCTGGTCTCCACGTGGGGTGTTTCGGAGCCATCACATGGGATGGCAAGAAACTCCCGAAGGAAGAAATGGGCACAATCCCATTCTCTGCTGGTTTTCCCCCAAGGGCTGCCCCGCTTTGAAGTGCTGATCCGGCTGCCCCGCATTGTGACGGTGAAGGATGAGAATATCCCACTGGACGTCTGCGGGTGGTGAGTCGGAGAGCAGCCTCAGCAGCAAGGCTGGCTGCTCCCAGGGTGATGCTCCTGTGGCAGCCTCCCCATCCCCTCCCCTTCCTGCTCCCTCCTGACAGGTACCCATCAGGGAAAACTTTCCGGGGAAGGGCTGAGGCCAGGCTCTGCCAGTCCCACAAATATCTTTTCCTGGAGGAATCTGCGGGGATTTGTGCTGAGTTCAGGGGACAGGTGAGGGCAGCAGGAGGAGGAGAAGGCACGTGGGTGGTGGCCCTGGAAATGTTTCCCAGCCTTGGGGTGCTTGGGCTGATGATGGCTGGGTACATCATTCGAGCGCCACCGGGTGATTCAGCTCTTGCGTGAAAGTACTGCAAGCACAAAGTCATGCCAAAGAGGGCAGAGGAGCCGAGCAGGGACTCTCAGGGTGGTCCATGGGCAGGAACGAGACATCCAGCTGCATGACAGAGCACGGTACCAGCCCTGTGGGGGAGAGTTTGCAGCATCCAAGAGTTGCGGGATGGGTTGGAGGGAGGTGACAGCAGAGGGGTGAGAGGGAGGCCAGGGGTGACAGCAGATGACACTCAAGGGCCCAGCTGCAGGGTTGCTGCTAAGGTGGGTGACTCTCCTTCAGACAGGGAGGAACAGCTGCTTCTCTACCAAGGTGCTGGTGACTTCCTTCAACCTGACTGGCTTCTACAAGAGTCGGCTCCATGCCTATGCATCGCTGCTGGAGGAAGGGACTGGTGAGCACAGCCATGCAGGCAGCCACCTGGTGGTGTCCTGGGGTGGTGGAACCTGGGGGACGTGGCACAACTGCTCCACTTGGGTGTCTCCAGGGTCTCTATCCTTCCCATCCACACGCATCAGCCGCTCTGTGCCCTTACTTGCTTATTTTACCCTTACTTGCTTCCGTGTCATTTTTGTCTCTGCTTCGGACTGCTGGAGCAATCTCTTGGGTCCTGAAGGCTGGAGTTTCTTTCCCTTCCAGCATCCCACCCCAGACATCCCTCCATTGTCCAGCTCTCCTCCACCACTCTCTGCCACTCTGAGACTAGTTAGTGTGCTTGATTACTGCCTGGAGAGCTACCACAGTGATTGTGTTTTTCTCATCAGGTTTTCTACCTTTGAATCTAGTTATAAATAGTCACTATCTGACTGGGGGGGGCTTGTTAGACACGTCATTAGGGGCATGTAAAAAGCCCAATTTCAGCCCAGCCCAGCTGCGAGTGGCAGATCCTTGGCCTCTCCTATTTTCTTGCAACCATTAAGAGGGGCTTTTTGGGGTAAAGCTGGGTATTTTGGTAGCACATAGCTTGGCTGAGCACGGTCCTGCTCACACAACAGTTCCTGTCACACTTGAGGACCATATTTTTGTGGGGTTTTTTGCCCAACAAGTGTGGTTTCGTGCCGTGCAAATGTGCCCCATTGCCTCCAGAGTGGGTCTGTGCACCAGCATGGTCTGGTTGCACTGGACAGGGAGGGGACGGGAGAGCAGGCACCAGACCCAGCTGCCCTGAGGGGAATCACCGGGACAAATTGCTGAGTGCCTCTCTCATCTCCCCCTCCTCTCCACAGGGATGCAGCGTACAGCCAACAAAAGCTGTATGTTTGTGTACAGAACAGCCACAATCACCTTTGAAAAAAACGATGAATTCTACAAGGCTGGGATTCCCTACACTGGGACGGTAATGGAGGGGTCCCTGCACCCCGCAGGGCTCCCCCTACACCCTTCTGTGCCCAGTCCTGCTCCCTCTGACCTCCAACCCTGCTATCCCGCCCCTGCCTTCTGCCCCATGGCTTCAGCACTGCCCAGGGCTTCTCCCCTTCCTTCCTGCTGCAGATACTGCTGAAGGGAACCAACACCTCTGCCCTGAAGGAGAAGGAATTCTTGCTTGAGGTTTCCACTACAGGAGAAACACAAAGAAAAACCTTGCTCGTGGATGGGTCAGGGAGAGCCTCGTTTGAGCTGGACACCTCTGGTTGGAATGATGAGGTCTCCCTGCACGTAAGTGACCCGTGTCCCACACCCCTCAGGGACCCCGGATTTAGTAAAGATCAAGGAGGTTTTCTTACGCAAAATCTTCCAGCCTCCCCTTCACCCCACTTGGTCTTTTTTGCACCCACAGCAAAAGCCCTATGGCAAAGAGCTCCCTGTGTTTATTAGCCCTGTTCGGTACCTTGATTGCCTGTCGGACCCTACAGACCCTGGCACCCTTCCTGCTCCTCCTGTGCTGGACAAAGGGGCTACGCTCACTTCTGATGCATTCTGCAAGTTCTTCCTCTGATTCCTTGTTCCTGTCTTACCATTTTCATAATTCACTTCTGAATTTCACGATCCTTTCTACCTTCAGCATCTGGGCACAAGATCAGATGGCTGCGGGATGTTTTTTCAGCCCAACACATCCTGCTTAGCCATGCCTGCCTCTTGCCATCCCCTGGCTACGCCTTTGAGTATCCTTTGGACAAGGCCCGTGATGGTGTGCAGCTCTATATTTTGGTGTTAAGCAAAGCTGGATTGTGTTTCTCGGCCTGTCCCTGCAGGAATGTCACAGCAAAGCGCGCGGTGGTGGTGGCTGCAGCTTTGCTTTCCACACCTACTGTGCTCTGCTGCTATTCCATTCCATTGAGAGCCTCAATTTCCACCCCTCAGGGTGAGCTCAAGGATGACCCTCCAGCATGGGAGCATGAAGACAAGAAGTATTTCGACTACCCAAGTGCCTATCACTACCTTTATCCCATCTCTTCAGACAGCGAAAGCTTCCTGAAGATCTGCAGGGTGGAAAAGAAGCTGCCCTGTGGCCAGACCCAGAAGCTTTGGGTGGATTACTTGTTTGATGAGAAGGCCATGGGGATCGAGCTGCACAGCCTGGATGGGGTCCTTCTGGTGAGGCTTCACCTGGGGAGAGATGGGAGTATGCATGAAGGGCAGAGCTCAGGGGAGGAGAATGAGGCTGTCTGGGGTGTGGGGTTAAGCCTTCCCCTCCAGCAGAAGCCATTTCTAGCCAGCCTTGGGCAGGTTCTCTTGAGTTCAGGACTCGGAGATGGACCTGGAGCTGTCAGGTCTTGGGGCACCGTTTCCATCCCTGCTGCAGGGTACATCTCTAATAGTCTCTCTGAGTGTCCTTCACAGCCTCCCCTCACCTGCTGATGCTGGTTCCTTCCTCAGCATCGGTTTCATTGTTCTTGCCTCCTCCTCTGCAGGTCCTGGCCAAGGGGACCATTGCCACTGTCCTCAGGAAAGAGCTGTCTGCAGAGGCTGGTAGGTCCCGAGGCGGGGATGGGCTGTGCAGGACTCTGCTCTCTGTGCCTGGTCCTCATCTCCCCTCCTTTCCCACATCCCAGGGCTGAGAGGCTGCTTCTCCCTGGAGCTGCCCATTGGCCCCGAGCTGGCGCCCACAGCCAAGGTGCTGGGCTACGTGGTACTGCCCAACAGCGAGATGGTGGCTGACAGCACAGAGCTCAACGTGGCCAAGTGCTTCCCCAACAAGGTGAGCGGAGGCTGACGGAGCTGGGAGAGTTGCTGCCAGGCTCAGTGGGGATATGTGGGCATTGAGCCTTCAGCAGAGCCTTTCCTCATGCCCTGCAACTAGCTGGCCCCAGATTCTCCTTTTGGGGAGGGTTTTCCTTCCTCTCCCATTCCTGTTGCTCTGACAAACCATCTCCTGGCTTTGAACACAGTCCTCAGTCTCCATCCTCTGCTGGCGTTTTGGGTCTGGCTCCGGTGTAGAGGTCCCTCCTGGGGCCAGCGCTCCTCTCCCATAACCCAAAGGCTTCCCCTCTCCAGGTGAATCTGTCCTTCTTGGAGCAGAGAGCTGTGGTGGGTTCACAGCTCCACCTGAAGCTGCAGGCTACCCCGGGATCACTGTGCGCCATCGATGCCATGGACCAACACACAGAGTCCTCCGGTTCCAAGAGCAAGCTCAAGCCCAGCATGGTGAGTCTGGAGTAACCTGGGCTGGACTGGGCTGGACTTGCTGCTGGGGCATAGGCACAGCAGTTTCCTTCCCCTGTCATCCATTTTAGGGGAGGACAGTAGCATCTTGGGGAAGCTGCCCCTATACTGTGAATGCCAGGTGTCTGGGAGCCCCTCATGACCCCCTGCCACCACCCATGGACTTTGGAGCTTTGTAGGGGAGATTGTGTATTGCTGACCAGGGGGGCTGAGCCGCAGAATTGCTCAGTAGTGTGTCCTGGGGTGGAATTCTTACAAAAAGGGTGCGGGTAGTGAGAAGCATCCCCTGCTCTTGGGGAGAAGAGAGATGGGGCAGCGATGGGTCCCAGTGGAGGGGCTGGGGCCAGCGACAGGGCAGCACCGCTGTGATGCCCAGAGAGGTGCAGAAGCTACAGGGTGATTCCAGGGGCTGGGAGCATTTCACGTCTTCTTCACACAAAGTTTTGTGTATTTGGTTTAGGTCTTTAACTTATTCCCCCTGTTTTCTGAAGACAGACATCCTTTTGAAGTAGAAGCAGCTGATTCACCTCGCTGGTGGATAAACAGGTTCATAAACAGGATAGTGGGCCTTCCAGCCCTTAACTGTTTTGATATGCCAGGGAATAGCTGGATGGACTGCCACTGCAGCCTGTGGCGCAGGGAGGTACCGGTGTCTGACATCCAGCCAGCCCCCGACAGCCTGGTTCAGGTACGAGCCCTCCAGCCCTCCCTCACGCTCCTCTTCCTGCCTGGAGGGACTACTCAGGGTGCTGGGGGCACCCAGACCCTCACCCAGCCCATGTCTGCGCTCACCAACCGTGCTCGTACATTGCCCAAATATCATGCCCTGTCCCCCGCTTTGCCAGCTTGGGACAAACATGGGAAGTGTGTCCGTCAGTCCAAGCACAGCGGCATTTCACAGGGTCTGGGGCTAAGCTCTGCTCTTCCCATCGCAAATCTGGGCTTGGAGTAAACAGCATAGATTGGCACGACATTCCCTGCTTTTTTGGTGGTGCGTGTCTCCCATCAGCAAGCAAACACAGGGGTCAGGGCTCTTTAGGAATGGAGCGGGCAGAGCGGATCCACCAGATCTTTCCCAACTGTCCTTGGTACAGCAGCTTCCCCTGGCACAAATATTCCTCTCCTGCACTCCCCCTGCAGTGTGCCCAGGGGGTCCTGATCTTCAGGAGCTCTGTTCCGGCATGGGGATTTAAGTGCATGC
Organism: Chionis minor; assembly: GCA_013398295.1. NCBI lineage: Eukaryota > Metazoa > Chordata > Aves > Charadriiformes > Chionidae > Chionis > Chionis minor. The sequence goes on along the minus strand of VZSF01001579.1, from coordinate 45,165 downwards.
CAATTCCTTGTTTCAGAGAGGGATGGAAAGGCATTTTGGTATTTCTGGGCTTCAGCGTGGTGCTGTTCTCTCTCACGTGTTACGTTTCAGGACACAGATTTGAAAATGGTCACCAACGCTCAGCTGGGCTGTGCACCAAGCACCCAGTTCCAAAGCCACCACAGCCCTTCATACTCCCAAGGCAAGTGGCGAGAATCTGCACCAGTCTTCGTGGTGGCTGCTGAAGGACGGGTGGGAACATCCTGCCTGTTTCCATCCTTTCTGGCAGCACGTTCAAGTCATGCCCCTCTTTGCAGGAGCAGGACTGGGGGAGGTTGAGCAGGCAGGTGTCATGCAGGACACAGGGATGTAGATGGATTTCTTGGGGACGTGGCTGTGGGAGCTGGTCCCTGGGGGGTGAGTAAGGAGCCCCACCAGACCTCCAGCCAGGGGACTGCCCTTATTGCATCAACTTCACCTCTGGATGCAGCACCCAGACCTCCAGTTCAGTGTCCATGTATCCAGGAGTGACGCTGAGACATGTCCAGCCACTTCCCTTGGACCTCAGCACTGATCCTGGGAGAGACTGGGGCAGACTGGGTCCTGGCAGGGGATACCATAAGAGATAAGAGCAATGATGGTACCTCTGCCCATCCCCAAGTACGCAATGGCCACCGATGGTCCCCAGGACCTAGAGGAAGGGGGTTGGCATGCTCCTTGTGCTGGCTGTGCCCATCAGACCCAGCCTGCAAGGTCTGGCAATCTTCTTCTGCCCTGCAGGGAGGGAGGCTTTGCAGAGATGGCAGTGACAGTGCCCGATGCCATCACCAAGTGGGAAGCTGGGATGTTCTGCATGTCCTTGTTGGGCTTGGGGCTGGCCCCTGCCACCACCCTCACGGCCTTCAAGCCCTTTTTTGTGGAGCTGGCGCTGCCCTACGCCGTGGTCCGCCACGAAACCTTCACCCTCGTGGCCACCGTCTTCAACTACCTGCGGCAGTGCCTGTGGGTGAGTGGGGCTGGGGAGGGAGCCCTGGGTCTGGGGTCCGATGGGGGCTGACAGAGCCGTGGCCATGGTCCGGCAGGTGCAGGTGACGCTGGCGGAGTCAGCAGAGCTGGAGGTGTCAGCAGGCACGGACCAGGGGGCACACAGAGGCTGTGTCTGTGCAGATGAAGAGAGGACCTTCCAGTGGAGCATACAAGCAATGAGCCCGGGTATGGAGGGGACAGCAAAGGGCTGGGGAGGGGGCAGATGGGCCTATTGGTGAGACCCCTTGCAAAACTCCTCTTTGTCAATGCTGCTCTGATTCTTTCCTCCCTCTCCCAGTTCCTTCTCCCCTCCTCTCTCTCCCCTTTCCCTTCTCCACTCTCCAGCCTCTTCCCTCCATTTCCCGGTCCCACTGCACCCATTGCACCCTCCTCCTTCCCTGTCTCCCCGGGATGGCTCTGAGCTGGAGCAAGCCACTGAGGCAGTGTCACAGCGATGTCCCCTACCTGCCTCCCCAGGAGAGGTGAATGTCACCATCATCGCCAAGGCCCTGCGCAGTGAGAAGCTCCGCGGCACCAAGATGCCCGTGGTGCCATCCCAGGGGCACGTGGACACCGAGACAAAACTTGTTCAGGTGCAGGTGAGCAGAGCGAGGCGGTGGGCTTGCACCGAAAGCACTCACCCCCAGGGCGGAGCAGAGCATCTCCCCATCCCTTTGCCAGGCTGGACGGTGCCTGTGGGTACCGCAAGGTGTGGGGGCAGCATCAGCACCTGGAGCAAGGGGGGAGCGTGTCCATGGTTAGGTACCACCAGTGGGATGGTGCCTTCCCTTCCCTTTTGGGGCGAGACTGGCAGATTTGAGGCCACTGACTGTGTGATGTTCAGTTTGCTGCCCTCATCACACCGTGCATGGGGCTGCTCCAAGGACAGTCTGGCTTGGCTCTGGGTGGCCCTGAGCTCTCCGAGCGTGTCAGAGCCGATGGGCTGCTGGTGGGTATGGGGTCCAGGTGGGGTGTGTGTTGAGGAAGGATGTTTCTGGGACAGAGAAGGGCGGGTTGACTCTGATCCTGGTCTCATACGTGCTGTATTCCTGGTCTTAAAGCCTCCCAAGCCGATGTGAAGGGAAATTGCAGCTGCCTGGCTGTCCCTCTGTTGCTGACCCCATCGCACCCCACCAGACACCCGCGGTCTCAAGGGCTGCCAACCTTCTCCCATCCACTCGTCTACTTCCCCTGACCTGGCAGGAGCCTGCAGCAACATGGCTGAGAAGAGATCTCCGAAATCCAGCCCCGCTCCCCGGCAGCCCAGCCATGCCATGCAGGTCGGGGGCTGCCTGGGGAGCAGCCGCTTTGCAGCCCACTGTGGAGTCCTGGTTTCCCCTGAGCTGGTACCATTGTGGTCCTTCAGAGAGGGGACCAGGGCAGGTGAGCTGACCCTGGGCTGACAAAAACCCTTGGGAGATCAGTGCAAGGCTGACGGCTGGGCACGGAGAGGGTGCTCGAAGCTGTCCTGAGCACAGCCCTGCTCCTGCTCAGCTCGAGTAAAAATAAAAACACACGTGGAAGTGGCAAAATGCCTTTTTTTGCAAGAAAACTCACTTTCTTCAGGCTCTTTCCCACAATCCCTGAGCGAAGCCAGCCCTGTGTCCCAAGCCAGGCTTTGTGTTAGGAGCTCAGCACTTCTGTTCCTCTTAATGATGGGTCAGAGGGGACGTACCTTCATTTTGCTTTGCAGAATAAAAACCTGAGACCAAACCAGAGAGAGCATTCGCTGCATGGGCACCAAGGCAGCAGAAGAAATAGCACGATGTGGGGTCAGTGGTGCCTGGTCCAGAGGGGCTGGGGGACAATACGCTTTAGCTCCTGCTCCCAAGTCACCGGCAGCACTGAATGACAAATGCTCCATGCAATGGTCCCCTACAGGCACCCATCAGAGAGGCAGAGGCTCACCCTGCTCCCAAATCGATCTTCCCTTGGCCACGCGGCTCCTGGCCCCCATTGCATCCTGCCCCATGCTCCAAAGGGATCGGTGTTGAACCACCCCCAGGATGACCAGGGGGGCACTGACCTGTGCCCACATCCCAGAGTGGCAGGATGGGCTCAGGGCCACGCTTCTCCCTTGCGTCCATGGGGGTGGTGGGGACCAGCCTCCTCTGGACATCAACACCGTGTGGGGCTGCTCCGGAAGGGCAGGGAGGTGAGCACGGGGCTGAGTCCGGCGATACTTGAGCAAGGTAGATATGGGGACAGCAGCCATGGTCATCCAAGAGCCCAAGGGAAGGGCGAACCCATTCTTGGCTTCCCGCTGCACTGCCTCTGCCTGTGTCCGCAAAGGGAAGGGGACTGCAAAACCCCGGAGCAGGGGATGGATTCAGGACACTGTGTGGCTGTTGTGGAGCTGCCTCAACTTTCCTAAATTCCCACCAGGACAGAAAGGGGCAGCTCAGCCCATGTCCTGGGTGGTGTCCGGCTCCCTGGCACAGTGCACGGAGGAATGAGAGCATGTGGATCTGTCACGACAGCCCAACGCCATCCTGCTCCTGCGCCCGCAGACAGCTTGATGGAATTGGAAGAAACTGGGCAAAAAGACAGCCTGAGACCTGCTATCAGCCCGAATAGCTACTGTCTGGCTAAATTTGGAGTACCTGGAAACAAGACCTTCTGAGAAATCACCACCAACCCACAGGCTGTTCTCATGACGTGCTGCCTGCTTTCATTTGGGAAACTCGTTTCCGCTCCCTTCTGCCATCATTTCCCAGCAAACCAGAGTGTAGTTGGGTCCTGCCCCCTGGTTTGGAACCTCTGTAGCCTATGGGAACCTTGCTCAAATTGCAAAAATCCACCCGAACCTTGAACCCAGGAGGCTGTGGGGGCAGATAGTAAATATTGCCTTTGGTATATCTGCAGATCCATGCTGGATCCCTCTGCCAACCCTTGTTCGCTCGCTGGGTGGAAAGCAAAGATCTCATTCCAGAGCCTGCAGCAGAGCAGACACGGGTCTACAGCAATCCAGCACCTGGAGAAGGAGGCTGTGGCTGTCCCCAGCGTCTGCTTGCAGCTGGAGACATGAGGTCCTCAGCTGCCCTGCCTGTCCTGCTGCTCCTCATCATACACTTCACAGCTGGGGCATTCGCAGCACCGTAAGCCCTCTCTGTGTCTGTCTGTCTGTCTGTCTGTCTGTGCCTGGTGGGAAGCGTTTAGTCTTGGCTCCCTGGCAGTATGTAGTGGCAGCTAATTCTTCCTGCGCATGCAATTGTTGTCCAGTGTGGAAATGCTTGGGCTGGTGAGTTGTCCCTGCCCATGAGCATCGAGGACTGGGCACCTGGGGGCTGCTGGGGCTGGTGGCTCTGGGATGGTTCATTGTAGGTGCTGCCTCACTTGCAGCCCACACGCGAGCAGAGTCTTTGCCTTGCTGAGCTGGGAATTCAAGGGGAGCCCAGAAGCAGAGCGGGGAGGCTGGGGAAGGTAGTCCTGCACCCCAGCACAGGTTTCTGCGCGCCCAGGGGCTCTTCAAGACCTCCGCAGGGTCTGTACTGGGATGCGCCTCATCCTTATGCCTCAGCACTTCTCCTTGCCAGGAGTTATGTGGTCACGTCCCCAGCTGTGATGTACCACCCCCACACAACGATGCTCTGGGTCCATCTCAGTGGCCTCCATGAGCCCATCCAGTTGACCATCCAGCTGCAGAGACCAGATGGGACTCACAACATCACCCTGCTGGAGAGGAAGGTCCAGGAGCCTCAGCTGTACCTGAACGTCACCTTCCCCGTGAGTGTCACCCTACGCACAGCCACAAGCATGGAGGGGGATGCCCTGGACGTGCTGCTGTCTCCAGGGAGCAGTTACCACCAGCTCCCCGAGCACGGGGCTGTGGTGCCCACGCTGCCGCGCAGCCCTAAGCCTCTGCAGCTGGAGGAGGATGGGAGCAGGCATGACTTCCCCATATTTTGGCAGGGTCTCATCCCCCTCGCAGGCAAAACAACTCTAGGCTCAGACCAGTTATTTGGTGGCTGAAATAATCACCCGGTAGCAGACCAGGGCAGGGTGTTGCGGGGACATTTGTTCCCAGTCCCTGGCTTGGGGAGGGTGTCCCTGTGGGTGAGGAGTGCTCTGGGTCACTCAGAGTGAGAAGAGAATCCTGGTCGTGGCATATCCCTTGTCCTCACATGGTGCCTGGTGTTTCTCCTGGCAGGCTCCAGCCCCTGCCAAAGGGAAGGAGGACATTGTAGACCTGCACATCTCAATCCAAGGAAATTCCCTGGATGTCTCTGAGAAGAAGAAGGTGATGCTGAGAGCCTTGGAGCCTGCGATCTTCATACAGACAGACAAGGCTGTCTATAAGCCTGGACAGCGAGGTGAGGGGGGCAGGATGGACCACCCTGCTCTGGGCTGAAGGACCTGGTGGGAGAGGGGTGCAGGAGGCTCAGCCTTGCTCCTACGCTGCATGGAAATACGAGGGCTCATCCTGGGATGCACTGGGACCCCCAGCACTGGTCCAGGGCAATACCAGGACATGCTGGCATTACTGGAAGCTGTGCTGCTTAGGGGGCAGTGCCCCACCGCAGGGCTCAGGGTGGATTTCCATCCACCTTCCCCACGGGGAACCCCCCCCCCCCGCCCTGCCGATGCGCCCACCACTCACTTCTGCATCCCCGTTTGTTCTTTCCAGTGAAGTTTCGAATTGTCTCTTTGGATAAAGACTTCACTCCCAGCAATAAGAAGGTGAGAGCAAGGCTGGCAGGGAGGTGACCAGGCTCCTCTGCGCTGCCCTCCTACAGTCTCGGCAAGCCGTGAGAGAGCTCTGGGAGTCAGCCAGTGCCTTTCCCCTTGGGAATCCTGTCCCAGCCAGCTCTGCCTGTGTGGCTGCGCTCCCCAGGGGCAGGGGTGCCCTGTGCCGCTCACACAGGCTTCAGCAAGCTAAGGAAAGAGAAAGCAGAATTGCAGGTGTGACATGGGAACGTACCCACTTAAACTTTTGATTAGGGATGTAGCGATGGTGAGTGGGAAGCAGGGAAAGCGCTATTGATATCCATCAAGTCATCAGATGCCAAGGTTACAGGCAAGTTCGCTCTCTAGCATCCCCGAGCAATCATCTGGGTCTATGGAAGTGCAGGAGGTTCCCAGATTAAATGATTGCTAGCTTCTTGCGAAGGCACCAGGAGATGCCACCTCTCCATGCCATGCTGGCAGTGCCCTCAGCTCATCCCAGCTAGAGCCACCCCCAGGCTCAAAATCAATCCCAAGGCAAATTAAAGTTCACAGTGTCCCACAAATAACCCTCACTCTACTCCACCCATGGCTCCATAGATATCCCCACCCTGGTGAGACCCCAAGGAAGGCTTTGAATTCCTCCTCTAACCACCTTCTCTTTGCCTTGCAGCTGCCCATGGTGATCCTGAAGGTCAGTCTGAGAGATGGAGGGAGGCTCCCGGATGGTGTGGGCTTGGGAAGGCAGCACGGCTGAGAGATGAGATGCATAATGCAGCCATGGGCTGTTTTATCACTGGGGGCTGGAGTCCTCGAGGTGCTGACGCCGCGTGTCCCTGTGTGTAGGATCCCGTCGGGAACCGCATCGCGCAGTGGCAGGAGGTGAGCCCGCGGCAGGGCATCGTGGACCTATCCCTCCCACTGGCTGTGGAGCCAGCCCTGGGCACGTACATCATTGAGGTGGAGAACAAGAGACACTACTTCAGTGTGGAGGAATACGGTACGCGGGGACTGGGAGGTGCACGGGGGGTGGGAGCCCCACCTCAGTATGTCCCTGTGAGTAGTATATCTTGGACCCCCTGGCCACCCAGGCACCATTGTCCTTGTCCTGGGAGTGACAACTCGCTCTCCTGTTGCTTCTCCACCAGTGCTGCCCAAGTTTGAGATGACCATTGATCTCCCTGATGTGGTGCTGGAGAAGGATGAGAAGATCCAGATGAAGATTTGTGGACGGTGAGCCCGAAACAGGCTGCGCTGGGAAGAGGGAGGGGATGGGGGGATCCAACATGGTGTGGTCCATCAGGAACACCCTCAACACCCTTCACCCAACAGGTACACCTATGGGAAGCCCGTCCAGGGGAAGGTCCAGGCCAGCTTGTGCCTGCACTTCAGGGACTTATGGATCCCATATATTCACGGTCGCTCCCAGGACTGCCTCGAGTTCAGTGGGCAGGTGAGCACAGCTGGGAGTGTGGGTGCTATTGGGACAGCCCCATCCTGGAACTGCTGCTAGCGGGGTTGACTCTCTCCCTCCAGACTGAGAAGAAAGGCTGCTTTTCAACAGAGGTTTTGTTGCCTGCCTTCAACCTGACCAACCCCATGACCCAAAAGCAATTCCAAGTCCAGGCATCGCTGGTGGAGGATGGGACAGGTATGGATGGCAGTGTTCCTCTTGGGAACAAGCATTGCTGCTGGTGCATGGGTTTGCCTTCATCCCCACATGCACCCAAATGCACGTGGCACGGCACAGGGGTATTGGTCTTCTCCAGGGAAGCCCAAAATCAACACTGTGATTTAGGGGTGCGTGTGTGCGGGGACCAGGTCCAGGTGGGGATGTGAGCCAGGCCCACCAGGCAATACTTCTAATTCTGACCGGAGAAATGGTCAGGAGGCAAAAACGCCTTTCTACCATCCAACAACTCTCCCGATGCTATGGCTAGCAGCAAGTGGAGTCCTTGCAATGCAAAGCAGTGGTTTCACCCACTCCGGTGGTGTGGCGTTGTCCTTCAGGTGAATCCCTCACCCACCACCTCAGTCACACCAAAAATGACTGCCAGCGGCTTGCCTTAGGGAAAAATAAAAAGAGAAGACCAGGGGTTGTCCGCAGGTCCACGGGCACTGAGGTGGCCCTGCATCATGGTGCTTTGGTGAAGAGCCTTTCCTCACGTCTCTGCAGCCAGCTGCACCCTGGGTTTAGGTCTAAAACATGCTGTAGAGGTTTTGCTCTTCTTGTGGGAGATGCAAACTGTGCTTGAAGCTGCTGGTTGCGGAGGGAAAGCCTAAAACATCCAGGGACATTCTGCACCACAAGGCGGGAGCTGGCAGCAGCTAATCTGTGCCCTGTGTCCCCGCAACACCCTCAGCTCTCCGCTCCCTCTCCGCAGGGCTGGAGCAGAAAAGCACCAAGAGCTGTGAGGTTTTACCCGAAATCTTCACCATCACCTTTGAAAACACCGATGATTTCTACAAGCCCGGCATTCCCTACACTGGGATGGTAAAGGAGGGGGGTCCCCACAACCCGCAGGGTTGCCCTGCACCCTGCTGCACTCAGTCCTGCTCCTGCTGACCCGCCAAGCCCTCTTCTCGACCCCTGTCCTCTGCCCCATGCCTGCAGCCCAACCTGGGGCATCTCCCCTTCCATCTTCAGATGCTGCTGACAGGAGCCACCGGCAACGCGGTCCCAGAGACGCAGCTCTTGCTCGTTGTTCACCAGCAAGGAAAAGAAATGAGTCAGACCTTTCTGACAGACAGATTGGGGAGAGTCTCCTTTGAGTTGGAGACCTCTGGTTGGAGTGGCTCGGTCACCCTGCATGTAAGTGACCCACATCCCACCTCTCTGGGGTCCCTGTGCTGCTTTCTCCAGTAGTATGGGGCTGGGCAACTCTCCAAGCCTGCATCGGTGATCCCTGGTGCTGGGACCAGCACCTCGTGAGTTGCTGGATGGCTTCACCCCCCTGATTTCTACCTCCATCACTCAGGGTCAAGTCAACAAGACAGCTCAGACCCAGAATGATAACATGTACCAAAATGCCAACATACACCTCAGACCCTTCTTTTCGGCGAGTAGGACCTTCCTGCAGATCCGCCGGCCGGAGAGTGAGCTGCCCTGTGGCCAGCCCCAGCACCTCTGGGTGGACTACATCTTCAGCAAGGAGGCCTTGGGGACTGAGCCAGAGAGCCTGGATGTGGTCTTCCTGGTGAGCCCCGGCCTGGGGAGGGAGGGCAGCAGGCATTAGGGAGGTTGTGTGTGAAGGTCCACATCTACACGTGCGTTCACAGTCATGTCCCTGAGCACAAGACAAGGAGCAATCTGTCCTAGTTAGACTGAGGGACCTACACTTGTTGGCAGAGGTTTCTGCTGGCACTGTTGGGCCTGCATTCCAATGGGAGATGTTGCGGGGGCTGGAGACTGGGCAAGGTCAACAACCATCCCAATGTTCTCGCCCTTCAGTCCATCCTCCATCAGGGAATTTTGGTTCCACTCTCAGCATTGGTTTTGTTGTTCCCACCTCCTCCTCTGCAGGTCCTGGCCAAGGGGACCATTGCCACTGTCCTCAGGAAAGAGCTGTCTGCAGAGGCTGGTAGGTCCCGAGGCGGGGATGGGCTGTGCAGGACTCTGCTCTCTGTGCCTGGTCCTCATCTCCCCTCCTTTCCCACATCCCAGGGCTGAGAGGCTGCTTCTCCCTGGAGCTGCCCATTGGCCCCGAGCTGGCGCCCACAGCCAAGGTGCTGGGCTACGTGGTACTGCCCAACAGCGAGATGGTGGCTGACAGCACAGAGCTCAACGTGGCCAAGTGCTTCCCCAACAAGGTGAGCGGAGGCTGCCGGAGATGGTGGAATCACTCCACGGCTTGTCCATACCTCCATGCCCTGATGTCCATTTGCTCCATTTGCATCGCAGTTTCATGATCAGTGTCTTTAACCCATGCCCCGATCCCCAAACCCTCAAGTCTGATTTTATCCTTGTCTAGAAGAGTCCTCCATGTCCATGGCTTGGTCCTTCTCCTCTATTGGAGGTGAAGGTGGCTCCCCCTCCTGCTCTTGCCCCTGATGCCTCTCTCCCCCTCCAGGTGAAGATGGCTTTTTCCAAGGACAGGGCTCTGCCCGGCTCGGTGCTGCGGCTGGAGCTGGAGGCTGCACAGGGGTCCCTGTGTGCTGTCCGTGCCGTGGACCGCAGTGTGCTGCTCTTGAAGCCCGAGGCTGAGCTCAACGCGGAGGCAGTGAGTGGTGGCACTGCCCGGTGCCCCTTCTGCAGCCCCAGGGACCAGCTGGGGATGGGGTGGAGAAGAGCTGACATTGGCTTGGACCTCCCCTATGGTGACCTGGTGCCATGGTGGCTCCTGGGCAGCCCTAGTGCTGGACAGGGGGTAGGTGCCTGGCTGGTTTTGTACCCAGCATGTGTTTATTCCCAGGTCTACAAAGTACTCCCCGAATTTGACTATCCTAGAAGCATTCAAGAACCACCACCCTGTCCATCGTTTTTCTGGGACTATCCTCCCTACTTTCCCGTTCCCGTCATCCCGTTTGTACCGAGACGGCAAGACTTCTTTCGCCCTCCAAGGAGGCATCACTTACCTTTCCCTTTTTCGAGGAATTCCCAGATGGACACCTACAAGTTATTTCGGGTAAAGACCCTCCCTGCCTGTGCCTCCTGGTTCCTCTTCATCCAGGAGCTGGCTGTGGTTTACCCCAGGTGCTGGGAAACGTCCCATGAAAGCCACACTCCTGGCAAAGGTCTTCCCCGCAGACTCCAGGCTCCAGTCCTCCTCCACTTGTTTTTTTCTGTAGCCCTGTGACTATTTACAGCCAGGATGGGGATATTCCTCCTTCTGGGCTTCAGAGACCATCAACCTCTTTTCTTTTTCACAGAATGCAGCGCTGAAACTTTTCACCAATGCCAACACCAGCGATGTCTGCAAAAATAACTTCGCTGTGCCTGGGCTGGCGGGTCCCCCAGGTGCCGGAGGTTAGCACTGCCCTCAGCTTGCTCAGACTGCTGAGCACTCTCAGGAGAAAAGAGCAAAGAGCTGGCGCCTCAGGGGGCCTCGGAGCCATCCTGAAAATACACTCAGCATCAAAGGGATTGAGGAGTATTGAAAAGGATTTTGGCCCTCTCCGGGCTGCCTGCAGGTGAGATCCAGCTGAGACGCAGAAATGTGTGGATCCCAATTTCTGCTCTTGCCTTTTCCAGTTGCCTTTCATCGTCGAATGAACTATTTGACGGCAGAAAATAGTGACCCAGAATTAACAGACAGTGGCATCCTAGTTGGCTCTGTCCAGAAAGAGCCACCAGCACCAGCACCCCGGACATATTTCCCAGAGACGTGGCTGTGGGACCTGGTCCCTGTGGGGTGAGTGAGGACAGTCCTCATAGGGTTGGTCATCTCCCTACTTCCCCTCCTGCATGGAGAGAGTTTCGGGACCTCAGGATGGCTCCTTCTCCCACAGGGAGAGCCAGCCCAGCTGGGGATGACACCAGCTGTGGGTGAACATGGTGGTATGGCCTCATGATGTTCTCCATCCCACAGGGAGGGAGGCTCTGCAGAGATGGCAGTGACAGTGCCCGATGCCATCACCAAGTGGGAAGCTGGGATGTTCTGCATGTCCTCGTTGGGCTTGGGGCTGGCCCCTGCCACCACCCTCACGGCCTTCAAGCCCTTTTTTGTGGAGCTGGCGCTGCCCTACGCCGTGGTCCGCCACGAAACCTTCACCCTCGTGGCCACCGTCTTCAACTACCTGCGGCAGTGCCTGTGGGTGAGTGGGGCTGGGGAGGGAGCCCTGGGTCTGGGGTCCGATGGGGGCTGACGGAGCCGTGGCCGTGGTCCGGCAGGTGCAGGTGACGCTGGCGGAGTCAGCAGAGCTGGAGGTGTCGGCGAGCACGGACGAGCCATACGGCGGTTGCATCTGTGCAGACGAAGCAAGGACCTTCCGATGGGGCATGCGAGCCACCAACCTGGGTATAGAGCACCAGGGCCACGGTGGGACCCCCTGCCCTGCTGCCGGGGGACCTCCTCAGAGAATTGGGTGGGCAGGGGGAAGAGGAGCAAATGCGATGCCACCTGGGAAGTTCTCCTCCCCTCCACTTTCACCCTCCCCATTGCCCCCCAGCGCTGCTCCTCAACCTAGTGATGCCCATCCCAATCCAGCCAGCCCCACACAAAGCCCCAGGGGGGGCTGCACGTGGGGCTGCAGTGCAGGCCAGGGGGGCTCCATGGGGACTGAGCGCCCCGCTTGCATCTGCAGGGAAGGTGAACATCACTGTCAGCACCGAGGCACTGAGCCCCAAGGAGCTCTGTGGCAACGAGGTGCCCGTGGTGCCAGCCGAGGGGCACATGGACACCGTGATAAAGCCCTTGCTGGTGCAGGTCGGACGGGTTATGGAGGAGGGAAGTGGGATGGGTTTTGGGGACAGGGCCCGAGCAGCCCTTGGGGTGCAGCGGGAGGACCGGGAGTGGGACAGCACGCAACCCTCAGCCCGGGCTGCAGGCATGACCCAGGGGGACAGGGGGACACAGCTGGTCCCTTCTCCTGACTGACTCTGATGGTGCTTCCCCACAGCCCGGGGGGATCCTGGTGGAGAAGGCGTACAATTCCCTGCTCTGCCAGGAAGGTAGGACCGGCTGGGGGTGTTTGGCAGTGCCGCAGGGACGTGGGGCAGGGACACTTGGCCACTGGTCAGAAGGACCACCAGGCCAGAGGAACCAAGGAGCAGGGTATCAAGGAGCTCCTGGTTGAGATGCCCCAACTCAGCCTTGAGCCCATGGAGGGTCAGAGCAGGAAGGGGGAGGGCAACAGTGCCATGGGGCCAGGCCAGGAAGAGCTGGGGATTCCCACTGTTGCCTTCCATCTCCACAGACACTGAAGAAATCTCCCTGGAGGTTCCTGCAAACATCTTGGAGGGCTCCCAGCGAGCCCATGTCACCGTGATGGGTAAGGGACAGGCGGGAGACAGGGGATCACCTGGAGCAGGGAGGGTGCGGAGCTCCACGGGCCAAGCTCAGCAGGAGGTGGGACCACCCGGAGCTGAGATGGGAGGAGATACAGGGGACACAGCTGGTGATGGTGCTTTTCATACACCCCCCGGGACAGGTGACATCATGGGCAACGCCCTGCAGAACGTGGACAACCTCCTGGCCATGCCCTTTGGCTGTGGGGAGCAGAACATGGTCCGCTTTGCTCCCAACATCTATATCCAGCAGTACCTGGAGAAGAGCGGGCAGCTGCGCCCCGACATCCGCGCCAAGGCACAGGGCTTCCTGCAGAGTGGTGAGCGTCCCCGCTCCCCTCATCCCCCCATCCCCTCACCACCCTGCCTTGCCGCCAAGGGACACCACTGGCCCATTTCCCCCCTCCCCATTTTCTACCTGCCCCCCGGGGTGGGTCTGGGCTGCCTCTAGGATCCCCTGGGAATGCAATGACCACCATGTAAAAACTTGTCCCCATCTCCTCCCCACAGGGTACCAGCGAGAGTTGCTCTACAAACACAATGATGGCTCTTACAGCGCCTTCGGGAAGAGCGATTCCAGCGGCAATACCTGGTGAGGGACTGCGTAGGGCTCAGGCGTCCCTCTGGGGACCAGCCATCCTGAGGCTCCTCCTGCCACCAAGCGTGCCCCAGCCCCAGTTTCCCAGCCCTCCGACGTCACTCTGGCTTGCAGGCTGACGGCGTTTGTCCTCAAGTCCTTCGGGCAAGCCAGAGCCTACGTGGCCATCGAGGAGCGGCACATCACAGACGCGCTGCGCTGGCTGCAGAAGCAGCAGAAGACGACGGGCTGTTTCCGCAGCGTGGGAAAGCTCTTCAACAATGCCCTGCAGGTGGGTCGCTGGGCTGGGGTGGGACATGGGGACATGTGGCCAGAGGCAGGCTGGCCCCAGCATGTCCCCAGTGTGTGGTCAAGGCAGTGGGGGAGTCCCCATGCTGGTGGCACGGCATGGCTGGACCCATCTCCTGCTGTCCCCTTTGCAGGGCGGCGTCTCAGACGAGCTCTCGCTGTCGGCATATGTCACGGCTGCCCTGCTGGAGCTGGGGCTGTCCCCAGCGGTGAGGATGACCCCATCTTCCCCACAGGAGCTGGTGGGGTGGGGACGGGTCCTGGGGCAGGGAGTCCGGCTGTTCCAGGCCTCCTCCTAGCCCGACCAGGGTGCAACTGGGCACACTGGGCAGAACTGGGGTGTCTGAGCGATGCCCGCGGGCTGGTTCCTGACTCCGCTCCTGTGCCAGGACCCGAAAGTGAGCTCAGCCCTGCAGTGCCTGGAGGCTTCGGCCACGGATGACGCCTACACACAGGCGCTGCTCACCTATGTCTTCGGGCTGGCGGGGCGCAGGGAGCAGCAGCAAGCCCAGCTGCAGAGCCTGGCCAAGCACAGCGTCAGTGCAGGTACCACGGCCACGGGCGTCTCCAGGCAGACCCGGGTCACCTCATGCCACCCCCCAGCCCCCCGGAGCAAAGGGCTGAGCTCCCACCTCCTTCTCTCCCAGAGGGGCAGCTCTACTGGAGGAGGAAGGAGAAGGCTCTGCCCCCCTCGCAGCCCTCCTGGGCTGCTGCCGCGCCGGCAGAGGTGGAGATGACAGCCTACGTCCTCCTCGCCTACCTCTCCCAGCCCCAAGTGTCCTCTGCTGACATGGGGACTGCCTCCCAAATCGTCCGCTGGCTCAGCAGGCAGCAGAACCCCTACGGGGGCTTCGCCTCCACACAGGTAACAGCACCGGGGTGCACGGGGCTGCTCTAGGCACCCCCCACCCATAACCCCTGGGAGTAGGGGTGACTCCAGCTCGGTGCTTTCTCCATGCCCAGGACACCGTGGTGGCCCTGCAAGCCCTGGCCAAGTACGCCGCCCTCACATACAGCAGCAACGGGGACTTCACGGTGACAGTGACGTCCCCAAGGGGCACTGCTCAGGACTTTGTGCTGCACAACAGCAACCGGCTGGTGCTGCAGCGGGCGACTCTGCAGGAGCTGCCAGGGACATATGGGGTGCGAGCCCGGGGGCAGGGCTGCGTCCTGGTGCAGGTGGGTATGGCCCGAGGTCCCTGTCCCCGTGCGGCGCCTGCTCAGCGGCTCTAAGCCTCCTGTGTCACCCTCAGGTGACCCTGCGCTATAATGTGCCACCCCCTCCGAGCACAGAGACGTTCGACCTCCACGTGGAGACGGAGCCCAGGGAGTGCAGGGGCGATGCCAGCACCCACTTCCGCCTCCTCCTCCGGGCACGGTAGGGGCCAGGGCTGTCCCCAGGTTTTGGGGGGCCGGGAGCAGGCAAGGAGGGAGGGCAGACCCCCACCCCAACCCCACCCCGGGGCTCTGCCCTTGCAGATACACCGGGGACCGTCCTGCCACCAACATGGTTGTCACTGAGGCCAAGCTGCCATCTGGCTACATCCCGGACAAGAGCTCCATGGTGGAGGTAAGAAGCCACCGTGCTCCCCGGGACCCCCCCTCTTCCCCTCCCGACACCTACCCGGGGTGCTGGCTTTGCTTGGGGCACCCACCAAGCAGCTGTTGCCCATCCTGAACCGTGTCCCTCCAGCTGAAGAAGCAGAAGCTGGTGAAGAAGGTGGAGGTGCAGCCCGACCAGGTGACAATTTACTTGGACCAGGTGAGGTGTGGCAGAGGGACAGGAGCAGAACCCCACCGTGCTGGGGTGTGGGGACGCTTCCCCATGGTGGGCAGTTGCACCTCACCCTTGGGCTGTCTCCGCAGCTGACCAAGGAGGAGGAGACCTTCGCCTTCACTGCCAGGCAGGACTTCCCAGTGAGGAACCTCCAGCCGGCCACCGTGACGCTGTACGACTACTACGAGACAGGTGAGCCCTGCTGGGGACGTGGCCCTGGGGTGCCCGACCCCGCTGCCACCCTTTGCCACCCCGATGGCTCAGAGTGGGTCCAGCTGGAGCTTTGGCTTGTCAGCGGGAGCAGCTCACCCTGAGCCCATCGGTCACCGTCCCTCCCGTTGCAGGTGACCGCACGGACGCTGCCTACAGCGCACCCTGCAGCTCAGGTAGGAGCAGGGGAGTCACCCCACCATGAGGACCCTGACGGGGACCCACCAACCCCGACGGGCCAACCTGGGCTGCACCGAGCCCCTGGGCCCAGGGGAAGGGGGGCAGCGAGTGGGGACGAAGGAGCCCAGCCTGGAGCCCTGGCTGGACTGGTGGGGGCTTGCAGGGATGGAGGTCAGGGAGGATCCAGGCTGTGGGCTGCGCAGGAGCTGTGTGTCTTTGGGGGGGCTCAAACCCCCCCTGAGACCTGGCCTCCCTCCTCTGCCCCCTGCACAGCTCCCCTCCGCAGGTTTGGGGTCACACAGGGGGTGGAGGGACAGGGGCGGCCAGGGGGGCTGGGGGGCAGAGGGGCTCTCCTCTCACAGCACCCCCATGTTTGGTTTTGAAGAGGCCGACGGTCAAGAGCAGGAGAACTTCTAGCACAGCCTGAAGCCGGTCCCCTCCCAACTCCCTCAGCCACCGAGGACTGGTCTCCTCACTCGAGGACCGGTCAGCCTCACTTGAGGACATCCACGGTCTCTGCTCCCACCCTGACCCTCCGTGGGGACAGAGCGTGGCCCCAAGGCGGGCACAGCACCGCGGGCACAGCACGGCACCGCTGGCTCTGGATTTGGCCGCTTCTGCCCCTGGTGCAGCTGCTGCTCCAGCAGGACCCGGTGGAGCCACAGCCGCAGCTGGCTGCTCTGCAAACCCCTTCCACAGACACTTGACTTTGGTTGAGCAGCCACGTGGTGGCTTTACGGGGACACCGCTGTGCACGTCCCCATTACAACCCTGAGGGAGCTCTGGGGTCCGGCCCCTCCGCTCCCCACACCGCTTGAATTGGGACCAAGATCTCCACCCTCCTCTCGGACCAACAGTCCCAGTCGCAGCAGGTCCCCACCATCGCTCGCCCCGTCTTGCTCCCCCTGGGAGCCGCAGTGGTACCCCAGCCCCCTCCCTGGCACTAACATGATGCCACTGTCACCCAGAAGGGACCTGGGGACACCTCCACAATGCCATCAAAACAGATTCAGGGACTTGTTGATGGAGAGAACCTGCAGTTTCCCCCTAGATTTAAATAAAGACGTTTGCTCAAGTGTGTCTTTTCTCTTGGTTTTTTCTTACACTTGCAGGGTCCCATGGCCAGAGAGGGGGGGGCTAGAGGGGACGGGGTGACTGCTGTGACTGTACTGGTCGGGGCAGGGAGGGCGGAGGTCAGGTGGCTCCCCAAAGGGGGTGGCAGAGGAATACAGACCCCACGCACCCTACGCTGCTTCCTACGCCACAGGAAGGGACCCGGCAGCACAGGCACCTCACCTCGTCAAGACGCAGGACACATCCCGGCGCAGCCTCAGGCCAAGGTTTAATTCTGCTGCAATCGAGGAGCCGCACTGCGCAGACCTCCTCCCTCAGGTCCTCGCAGGCGTCCTGCCACCTTGGTGACAAATACGGCCCCAGGGAGCCACCCCCCTGAGCCACAACCTCTCTGAGGACAGTGAGGGCTGTGTGGATGCTCGTGCCACCTCCACAGGGCAAGAGTCTTCTAGCAGAGCCAGCAACGGCAACAGACCTGGAGATGCGGCGCTGCAGCGAGCACGGGAAGGCGGCCACCGCTACAGTGCTAAGGCCAAACGAACCTCCCCTGCCCCACTGGAGGACAGGAGGCAATGTCACATCAAGGCACTAAGAGAAACACATTGTTGTCACAGCCCTGGCCCCATGATGAAGGAGAGAGGCAGGATGAGCTGGCTGCTCCCCAAGTCACAATGGGAGTCACTGTACTCCAAGTCCACGGAGGCGGTCCCACATCACTTATGGCGCTTTTTCTTCTGTTCTTTGCGCTTCTGAGCCCTCACGTCCTTCTTCAGGCGGCTGTCAACAACCTTGAACTGGCCCTTGACGCCAGGAGGACGGCGCACCCGGGGTCCCACGCCTTTCTTAGCCACCAAGTAGGTGACCTGCCGCTTCTCCTTGGCCAGCCCAGCCTTCTTGTAGATGCTGCAGGAGAAGAGCAAAAGGTGAGACCGAGACCCCAGCACCGCAGCCCAGCTCCAGCAGTTTGGCTTTGGGATGCATCCGCCACTCCTCTGGGCCTCAGCGCCCCAAGATGGGGCTCCCTTGCTTCCTCTGCCCCTCCCTCAGCCTGCACCTGGATCCAGCCCTGCTGGGTTACGTGCAGGAGCTGTCCCCACACTGTGGCAGCGGGGACAAGGCAGCGCAAACCAGCCCAGCATGACATGAAGGATCTGGATCTCAGCGTCGCCACTCACCGCCGCAGCTGGGCCACCTTCTCCCTCTCCGAGATATCCACCGTGCTCACCACGGCCTCCGCTTTCTTCTTCATCTGCTCCATCTTCTTCAGCATCTGTGGGGACAGCGAGGGTGAGGGACAAGGGGGACGGGAGGAGGGATGAAACGCCTGGGATGGGGAACAGAGCACCCGTGCGGGACCACAGCCCCACTCACCCGCCGCTTCTTGCGAGCCTTGGCCTCGGCCACCTTCTTGATGGGGCGGGCATTGATTTCACGCCAGCGCTGCCGATACGCCTCAACCGTCTGCCGGTCCACGGGTATCTGCTTGCGCCGGTGCTGCTTCTCCTCCTCCGTGAACCACTCTGGCAGCTCTCCTTCATCCTCGTTGAAGGAATACCTGGGCAGAGGGATGCAGGTGAGTTGTGAGCAGGACACAGGGTCCCCACAGGGACACATCTGCCATGCCCATGGCCCGTCTCCTGTTGGGAGACAGAATGCTACTCCCCCTCAGCAACCAAAGCTTTAAGTACCTGTTGAAGGAGTCATCAATCAGGTCCCGCCTGGCCTTTTTGGAGGTGGCGATGACGGAGCCGAGCGCCAGGCCCTCTGCATCCAGGACACGGGCTTTTTTCACTGCAGCACAGGGAGAGATTAAAGCTTGGCGTGAGACCCAGGGAGCAGCAAGCAGCATCGCCCGCCCAGACAGGCATGGTTTGACCCTGCCCCCGAGTCCTGAGGGACTCACGTGGTGTCACACACAGGTGCAGACAGCACCCCCCACTCACCTGGGTTCTCAATGGGCACCACCTCGAAGCCACATGGCTCCACACGGCCCCGCTTCCTCCCCACCAGTGTCAGTGGCCTGTAGAGAGGAGAGTGGTGAGGGCTGGGGTCCTCCCCACCCCACGCTCCAGGGCTGCGGAGCTGGGGGAGAACATCCGGATCGCCTCACCCCTCCTCATCGCTGCTGCTGTCATCATCGCTGCTCTGCTCAGCCTGTGCTTTACCAGCGTCGGGTCCTGTGTCTGTGGCAGGCGGGGGCTCGGCTGGAGCTTCCTCCTGGGCTACCGTCTTCTTCTGCCCTTTCCTTGTCGCTTTGTCTGGGGAACAGGAACCACCGGGTGAGAAAGGGTCAGGGCAGAGCCCACTGCAGATCATTCCTCTAAAGATCCAGCTCATTATCGCTCCACTAATAACAGCTCGTTAAATGTGCAATGAGACAGGCTGCAAGCAACCTCTGGAGATCTCTGGTCCTGCTCACAGCAGCATCCCCATGATGGTTTGATCTGGTGCCCCAGACTGGGCCGTGGGGCTGTCCTGTGCCCCCCGCAGCAATGCGGCCCCCTACTAACCTCTCTGAGACTCGCGCTGTCTCTCAGCCAACATCTGGGACTGCCCCAACTCCAGGTCCTCATCCGCATCGTCCTCGATGCCAGCGAAGGCATCCTGGGGACAGACAGCAGCAGGTGAGGGGACACAGAGCAGACTGTGGGGGAGCTGCTGGGGCCGAGGCTGCCCTGTCATTTCTGGCTCAGAGGGACTCACCTTCCCGAACCACAGGCTGGTCTGCCGTTCCTCCAGCACCGACTTCTCCTCCAGGGGCACCAGCAGGGGATTCTCCTCTTCCTCCCTTTCCTCCTCCTCTTCCTTCTGCTTAAACTTCACCCTGTGACAAATGGCAGCAGGATCAGCGTCCCCTAGCCTGGATGGGGTGTGCCCACTGTGGGACTCCAGAGCTGCTCCAAAGGAGGTCCCTACCCCAGAGAGGCCTCTCCGGGCTCTCACCTCTTTGCACCCTTCTCTCGCCTTTCCCGCTCCAGCCGGCGCTGACGGGCCTCTATCTCAAGCAGTTCCTCTGGGTCCAGATCGCTATCCAGGGACACATCATCCTCTTCCTCATTATCTGAGACATAAATGTCATCGTCCCCAGGTCCTGTCTCCAGGAGGGCATCTGCTGATGCCATGTCCCCCCGGGTCACCTCATTCAGCAGCTGCAATGCAAGTGGGAGAAGTCATAAGCTACAGCCCATCAGCCACATGCCCGCTGCTGTCCCGCTCCCGATGGCTCCGGGAGCCTGGCCTCCCCCTGCCCCCTAACCGGGGTCCTGCGGATAGTCTGGAGGGAGAACATGCTGGTATCACCATCGTCGGCGATGGAGACACCAGGTAGGTCCATCTTCAGCTCCACTCGCTCACGCTGCTTCCGCTGTTCCTTCAGGATCTTCTTCTTCTTTCTGGAGAATAAGGCAAAGGAATGAGGCCACACTCCCTCTCTCCCTGCACACAGATCCCGGTGGCTCATCTACTGCCACATCGGTGCCGGATTTCCCTCAGCAACACTGTCAACCCCCTGTGAGGCATCACCAACCCTGGGACAAAGAGGGCCCATGCCAGCTTGGAACAGCCGCTTCACCTGCTTGGAGGAGCGGACAACCCCAAGGACCACAAACCCCACCCGCTGTGACCAGAGGGACAGGCTCTGACACAGTCACTCTCTGTCCCCACAGCTGGAGTGCCCCTGTGATCTGCTGCCCCGGTGCTCCCCCATCTCTCCTCGTGTGAGATCTTTTTACCTCTTTAACTCTGCCAGCTCCTTGGCCTTCAACTCCGCCAAAGCCAGCTCTACCTCGTCCTCTTCTTGTTTCAGCTCCCCACCAGGTGCGGCACTTGGCGACGTCTTTTTCTCCTTCTTCTCCTCCTCTTTGCCTTCCTCCTCTTCACCGGAGCTCAGGCTGCCAAAAGGAAGGAATTCAGACCACGTCTCCCCGTGGCAGGCCCATCCCACCACACCAGTGCTCTGGGGCAGCCCCATTGTTCCTACTTGATATCCAACTCCTTTGCCTGCTCTTTCAGCTTTTTGGCCAAGAAACGCCGCAACTTCGTCCTCCAGTTCAGCAGGGCTCTGTGTGGGAAGGCAGACTGTGAGCGATGCCCACTGGGGGCAGTGTAATGCCCTATCCCAGTTCCACCCAGTACCTGAGCTCTTTGCGGCCCAGCACACGGATGTCCTTGCAGCACTGACGCAGCTCTTCCGTGGTGGAACTGTGATTTTCCAGCTCACCGTCCCCCAGTGTGATCTGGATAGAAGGGAGGTAAATTAATTAAGCATGTTTGCTAAGTCCTTTTCTTTGGTAAGAATAATCAACTTCGGAAACACACATAGAATGACTGGCTAAACTCCAGGCAGGCTCCTGCCCTGCCTCCCTGCTGCGAGAACAGGAATAGGCCCATTTCTGGGGCACTTGGCTCCTTCTTTTCAACACTCTGTGCTCCTGGGGACATCTCAAGGGCCACCAAGGTCCCCCTCTCACTTCAGGCGCTCACCTCGTTGGCCTTGGAGAGGAAGTCCACGGGGTTGGGAGCCTTGAGGAAGTCCATCAGGGTGAAGCGGTGGTAGAGAGTTGTGTCACCATCTGCGTAGCCTTCTGCCTACAGGAGGAAGGAGCTGCATGAGCTGTGGCAGGGTACAAAACCAGCTTCAGCCAACCCTACAGGATGAACAACATCACTTAACTTGTGTCCTGCTGCAGGGGCCACCTAAACATGCCCACTTGACTTGGGGATGAAGGCAAATTATCAGCCCTAACCCGCCAGCTCCACCTCAGACTCACAGTCCCACCTCAGGCTCGGAGAGATGACAGTGATCGAGGTTTGTATCAGCTCCATGCCCAGCTGAGGCCGTTTCATACAGCCTTTACTGTCAGAGACATAAACCTAATAGCCAGTCATTGTAGGGAGAGTTTTACTGATCCATCCCCAGCCTTACAACTTGTATCACCATGTCCCCATTGCGGCACTGCCTTCTGAGGCTGTAAACCTCCCCGAAACTGGCTCTTCACTGCTTCACATCCCCAGACCTTTCATTTTCCTAAGCAACTTTGCTTATTACAATCTCTTTGGCCCCAGTCCCCAACCCCTTTAGTGTGTATTTGGCCCTGCTGCCTAAAAAAATAAGTTCATACCTTTGGCTTCTTTTTGCTGACCAGCTCGCTAACAGACTTAGTCTGAACCTCCACCTCCTTGAAGGCATATTTTGGGTCAAAGAACTTGCTGTCAATTTTGTCCGGAGCCTGATAACCTGAAATGGAGGAATTGGAACTAAGAGCTGTTTTTTTCCAGCCCCATCCCAGCTGTTGACGTCCGCCTGGCCACTCACCCTGGCACACCACAAAGATCTCAGCAGACTCGTTGCGGGAGGCTTGGGGCTTGGTGGCCTGGACCTTGCTGAAGAACTGCTGGAAGATCCAGAGAAGAGGCTGGTAGTCCCGGGACCGAAAAACCTTGGTGATGAACCAGCCGCCTTTGCAGAGGAATTCACAGGCCAGTTTCAAGGCCATGAGGGTCAGGTTGGCTGGAAGAGGGGGACAAAAGCAGTCAGCTGTCATCACCATCCCCACAGCGCACACCACTGCCACCGTGCCCCGCTGGGGTATGAGATATGCCTGTCCTCATATTCCCCCCAGATTGTGACAGGCCACATGCCAGCCCCGAGTGAGCCCCACCTTGGGAATAGGCATCATGCACCCAGCTGGCTCCCACATTGGGTGCTCCATCGTTCAGCACCACGTCCACCTTCCACGTCTGCAGCTCCTTGCGCAGGGCCTGAAGGATGGAGGCAGCCGTTAGTCCTACTAATCCCACCGCAAGAACCAACAGGCAGCACCTCCATCCACATCAGCTTAGCTCAGCCTCCTGCCACGGTCCTACCAGACCCGTGTGTGATGCTCAGAGCAGGCGAGACAGTTTCATACCTGGCGGCACTTCTCAGTGGTGATGTCCTCCTGCAGTGTCACCACGTTGGGAATGGGCTTGATGGGGACCAAATCCACTCCTGCCATAAGAAAAGAGATATAAACACCGCAGCCTCCCAAAACCAGTCACCAGCCCATCCCATGTGGCATCCCCACCCGCCCTCTCCTCCCACCAGGATGCCCAGTCCAGGATCCCCTTTCTTTGGCCACATCCAGCGACTGCAGTAGAAGTCCCTGCCCCCAGCCCGCTCCTACCGGGTCTCATCACTCACCAATGATCAAGCTGGAAACCGGCATGAATTTGGAAGCCACCTGCAGCCTGAAAAGAACAGAGAGGAATGAAGCTACAGCAGGATCCCAGCAGCGCCCTCAGCCTTGAACTGTGCCGTCAGGGGGTCGGGATCAGCTTTGGCACTGAGGACAGAGGCTGAGATGAGCCACCACAACAGAAAACACAGATGCCACTTCACAGTGAGGTCCCAGGGGAGCTGACGGCACTGGGCTGTGACTTGGGTCCCTGACACCACTCACCACCCGCCGGGGGCCGCACACAGGTCCAGCAGTGCCCGGGCCTTCTGCAGGAACTGGAACTTCCTGTTGAGTTGGAGAAGCTTGAAGGAGGAGCGGGAGCGAAAGCCTGTGGAGGGAGAGCTGCGGTTTAGGGATTACTGCAATTTAGGGATTGCTGGGCTCAGGGGCTCCCGGAGCCGCAGACCCCCTGCCCACGGTGAGCAGACAGGCCCCTCACCCGTCTCCTTGGCCAGGTGGTAGAACTTGTCCCTCCGGCTCTTGCCCAATTTGCTTTTCTTGCCCATGGTGGCGCCGGAGGGACCCCTCCGCGGGGTCGGGCCCTGCTGTCAGCCGGCGGCACGGCCCTGCGGGAGAACAGTTGGTGTCAGCTGGGAGCGGAGCAGGGGAACAGGCGCGGTGTCCCCCCAGGAACGCGCCCAGGCAAACCCCAGCGCCCCCCCAGGGCCCACCCGCACCCCGCTGCCCCCTCAAGGCGCCTGGCGGCCCCGCAGCCCCCCGAAGGCTCCGCCCGCCCGGCCCGGGGTCCCCTCAGCCCTGTCGCCCCGGTTCCGCCCCTCCCCAGCCCGAGCTGCCGCCGCCCCCGACACACGCACAGTCGCGATCGCGATCCCCGAACCACCGCGTGCAGCTCCCCTCTTCCCGGCGTGCCTCGCGCGAGCAACGCGACTTCCGCTTCCGCTCGGCCTCGCCGCCATATTGGGAGTGGCGCGTCCCCGCCGCCGCCCTCAGGCGGGCTACCGCGGGCGGAGAACGGGGGGGCGATAACGCACCACCACCGAGGCGCGTTCTAGGCCTGTTCCTGCGCCTCTGGCACTCCGTGACACGGAGAGATCAACTCTGACCGTACCAAGATGGCGGCACAGCCAATGCCGACCCCAGTGCGCTGCCTCCGCGCATGCGTAATTGGCGGCATCAGCGCTGTATTGCGCATGCGCGCCTGCCGTGCAGGGTGTGCAGCGCCGGCGTCGCGGCGGGAAGAGGAAGTGACGACATGACGCCGGCCGCGCAGGGGGCGGGCAACGGAAGGAGGGAGGCGGCCATCTTTAGTGCCGGCAGCAGCGGTGCCGGGGTCCCGATGCCGGCGGAGAAGATGGCGGTGGACGGGCCCGAGCAGGTGCGGCCGGGCAGGGGCGGGCCCGAGCGGGGCGGTGTCGCCGGCCGCGGGGTGCTGGTGTCGCGCCGCGCTGCCTCGGGGCTCTGCCGGGAGCGGATCTGGCCGGGGCCTGGCGGGCGCCGTGACTCGGCGGGTCTCGCCTCAGTCCCTGCGAGAGGGCGGGCGCCGAACCGGGGCCTGGGACAGGCCTTGGCGGGTGCGGGAGCGGGTTCGGGGAAGGGGTAGGGACGAGGTGGGAACGGCAGGACAAAGGGGGCTGTTGTTGGGCCCCGCCGCGGGGAGGCAGAAGGTGGGTGGGAGGGATAGTGAGGACCCAGGACCTGCTCCGGGGAGGCTGGAGGGGGAAATAGGGACTAGAGGGTCAGGGCAGAGATTGATTGTGGGTAGGGATGGATTTTGAGGCAGAATGGGTGGCCTTTGGGGCTATGGCCGGTGCTGCTGAGCTCTGCTCTCTTACAGATGGAGATGGATGACGGGAAAGGAGGCACAGGGCTCCGGCAGTACTACCTGTCAAAGATCGAGGAGCTGCAGGTGAGCCCGTCCTGGCCGTGCAGGAAATGCCCAGCTGGCCTGCCTCAGAATGGCATCACTGTGATTCCAGCCGGAGCTGTGTGACCATGTCCCTATGCCTGTGCGTGCCTTGAGAGCACCCACAGCCTTTCCTGTGCTGTGGGTGCTCTGTTCTGGGGCACAAGGAGGAAGCAGTGCCCCGGGGTGGTATCATGCAGGACACAGCCTTTGGGTGCTGGGGCTCTATGAGATGAGCCTCACTGCTACAAGCTGACAGCGCTGCTGCGTGTGTGTGAGGTGTTGCCCAGCCCTTGGCCACATCCTACTGGGAAGGGCTGGTGCCCACACTCAGTTGATGTGAGCACTACACAGGACCCTGAAGACTCAGCAGAGCTTTTCTCCTAACAGCTCATCGTGAATGAGAAGAGCCAGAATCTGAGGCGCCTGCAAGCACAGAGAAATGAGTTGAATGCTAAAGGTACGGCTTTTCTCTTCCTCATCTGAGGATTTGGGGCTGGTCCTCCTTGCTGGGATGGCGGCTCCTGGCCTAGTTGCCACCCGCTGTGGCAAGTGCTGCCCCTCTGTCGTGGGTCAGGGCACGGATGCCTGTGGCGGGTGCTGACATCTCCCTCCCTGCAGTGCGCCTGTTGCGGGAGGAGTTGCAGCTGCTGCAGGAGCAGGGCTCCTATGTGGGAGAAGTGGTGAGAGCCATGGATAAGAAGAAAGTGCTCGTCAAGGTATGAGGCTGAGCTGTCCTGAGGGCAACCAGGGCTGGGGCACAGCAGGGGTGAGCGGGGTGGGTGGGACAGACCCTCCCTTTGACCCCACGGGGGTTGGAGCAAGTGTGAGCATGAGCTCTGGGGGGATGTAACAACTCAACGGTGTGAAGTGAGAGCTATTTCTCTAGAGGAGCATGTTGCAGTGGCTCTCCCGGGCCCAAACCTTCCCCAGGCTGCAGGGAGGCAGCTGGTTTAGGGCCTCCTGGGGGCAGGAGGAGCCACAGGGTGTTTGGCGGTGGCTGAGTGCTCTGGCTCCTTCCTCCCACTCCGAGCAGCCAGTGTGGATATTGGGCACGTGACAGGGAACTTCTCAGAGAAATAACTCTGACGGTGGCAATTGCTGCCTTCCAGGTGCACCCGGAGGGGAAGTTTGTGGTGGACGTGGACAAGAACATTGACATTAATGATGTGAGTGTCCCGGGGACACGACCGCTCCTTCTGGGCAGCCTGGCGCTGCCTGCCCCCTCCCCTGCTGCGGGGATGCTGAGCTCCCCTCTGCTCTCGCTGCAGGTAACCCCGAACTGCCGCGTGGCCCTGCGTAACGACAGCTACACGCTGCACAAGATCCTGCCCAACAAAGTGGACCCTCTTGTGTCCCTCATGATGGTGGAGAAGGTTCCGGATTCCACTTACGAGATGATTGGGGGCTTGGACAAGCAGATAAAGGAGATCAAGGAAGTGATTGAGCTGCCGGTCAAGCACCCTGAGCTCTTTGAGGCGCTGGGGATCGCCCAGCCTAAGGTAAGTGCTTCTGCAGTGGGGGTCACATCTGGGGCTGCTGTGGTGCCCCTGTGAGCCTTTGTCACCCCCGAGGGGGTCCCTGTGTCTCCTGTCAGGGTGTGGCTGCCCCTGCAGGTACGGACAGGGGTGCTGAGCCCAGTCCAGCGGCGGTGCTGAGCTCTGCATGTGGCCGTTGCAGGGTGTGCTGCTCTACGGACCCCCCGGCACAGGCAAGACCTTGCTGGCCAGGGCTGTGGCCCACCACACCGACTGCACCTTCATCCGCGTCTCGGGCTCCGAGCTGGTGCAGAAGTTCATCGGGGAAGGTAAAATGGCGCAGGGGGGAGGCGGCTGCTTGTGCCGGAGCCCCAGTGAGGGCTCTCGCAGTGCTGGGTGGCCTCAAGACTGGCCTCTCGTGTGATGTCTGGGGCAGACAGAAGCACTGTGGGTGTGCTGAGCTGTGCACGGTGCCAGGGCTCAGACCTCCCTGCTCCCTGCAGGTGCCCGCATGGTGCGGGAGCTGTTTGTGATGGCCCGGGAACATGCTCCCTCCATCATCTTCATGGACGAGATCGACTCCATCGGCTCCTCCCGCCTGGAGGGGGGCTCTGGCGGCGACAGCGAGGTGCAGCGCACGATGCTGGAGCTCCTTAACCAGCTCGATGGCTTTGAAGCCACCAAGAACATCAAGGTGGGAAGGTGCCCTCCCTGCCTGGGGACAGGGCGGTGTCCCTGCTGGCCCTGTGGAGGCAGTGGAGTGCCCAGAGCGGTGACAGTTTTCCTCCTGCAGGTGATCATGGCTACAAACCGGATCGACATCTTGGACTCTGCTCTGCTGCGCCCTGGCCGCATCGACAGGAAGATTGAGTTCCCCCCTCCCAATGAGGAGGTAGGTGGGGTGTCCCACAGTGGGCCCCGGCTCTCCCTCTGTCCCCATCTTCTCTCTGGGGACAGTGTGTTGTCCCCAGCCTTCTCCGGGAGCGAGTCCTGTGGTTCCAACCCTCACCTCCCTGCTGCTCTCCTCCTCCAGGCCCGCCTAGACATCCTGAAGATCCACTCTCGGAAAATGAACCTGACGCGGGGCATCAACCTGCGGAAGATCGCGGAGCTGATGCCGGGGGCCTCGGGCGCGGAGGTGAAGGTGAGCCGGGGGCGCTGGGGTGGCACCGGGGCTGGCAGAGGGGGAGGAACGGTGAATGATGTCCTTGTCCCTTGCAGGGGGTGTGCACAGAAGCTGGCATGTACGCGCTGAGGGAGCGGCGGGTGCACGTCACACAAGAAGACTTTGAAATGGCTGTTGCCAAGGTGAGGGGCAGCTGGCGGGTTCCTCCACTGACAGCTCCTTGTTTTGGGGGACTAACTGTCCTGGGTAGTGTCTGCCAGGACCGGCAAAGCTTGAAGCGGAGCGGGGAAGTCAGCTCTGGGGACAAACAACCACTTTAAGAGGGTTGTCCCCACCTAAGTGACATGGAAGAGGTGGGCGAGACCTTTCCTGGAGCTGCTGTGCACAGCCAGAGCCTGTTGGGAGTGGGAGCTCGCAGTGCCTTCCCCGTGCAGGGCTGAGCTTGGTTTTGGGGCTGGTTTTTGGGGTTATTAGCACCCAAATGGGGGCTGCATGTTGGGAACCAACTCTCTCCTCCTCCCCGCCCAGGTAATGCAGAAGGACAGTGAGAAGAACATGTCCATCAAGAAGCTGTGGAAGTAACGGTGAGGCTGGGGGCTACTCCTCGGGCTGCATTGTCTCTAATAAAAGTGCTGCTATGGCCATGCCTGTGCACCCGTCTGGGGAAAAACGGGGCTGAATAACTCTAGCACACACACACAGAGCTGCTGCTAACTTGGTTTTATTAGAAAATATCCAAAATAGACCAAAAAAAATGGTTACACAAGAGGCAGAGCAGGCACCCCTGAGCCGTACACCCTGGGAATATGTAAACGCCCCCCCTCCCCTCTGCCTGCAACCGCCTGCGGGCAGGGGGCCAGCGGGGTTAAGGCACTTCAGTGGGTCCGGCGGGTGGTGGCACCGTCCCCTCAGCCCAGCGCTGTGGTCCCCTCAATCCCCAGTATCTCCAGTGCGCTCAAAGCCCCAGTGACCCCACACTGCCCACAGATTCCTGGGGGCAGAGCTATAACCCCCTCCGCCCCCCTAAGACCTCGTCTAGCTCACAAGATGAGTCGCTAATTATGTAAAACAGCAGGGGAGGGTGGAGTAATCAACTGATTGTCAAAAACTTCACGCTACAAAACTTGGTTACGTATAAAAAGAGCTCGGGCCGAGCCAGCCCTCTGAGAACACCACGAACCACTGCATAGATTGAGGCAATGAGTGCAGTTAAGAGGAACTCAATATATTAATCAAATACAAACCCACTGTACAAAATGCTTCCTTTTTTTTTTTTCTCCTTTTTTTT
Source organism: Chionis minor (assembly GCA_013398295.1). Lineage (NCBI taxonomy): Eukaryota > Metazoa > Chordata > Aves > Charadriiformes > Chionidae > Chionis > Chionis minor. Next base: position 16,448 of record VZSF01001579.1, on the reverse strand, counting down.
TTTTTATAAAACCTGTTCACAAAAAATAGTGCAAAACGTCGGGCAGCAGCAGGGGCTGGCGTTTGGAATGACAAAACTTTGGTTGAAGAGGGGCAGGGCCGGGCCTTGCCATGGCGGTGGCGGGGCTCAGGGAGGGCTGGTAGGGGCAGGCAGGGCCGGACAAAGTGGCACGGGCAGCTTTTCCCTGCTGGGCAGCAATTCCAGGAGGGGCTTTTGGCCAGAGGAAGGGAGCAGGGCAGGAGGGCCGCGCATTCGGTGCTACGGGGGGAAAAGGGGTGAACGGCACGATGCGAAAAGCGGGATGCGTTAATGCAGCAGAAAGGCTGCAGCGGGATTTTTGGGGGAGGAACCAGGGGACCCTCCGCTGTGCTCGGCCTGTGGCTAGAGCTTCCCGGCCGAGGGGAGCCCGAGGGGGCTAGTGGCTCCCAATCCCTCCAGGCACGTAGGCTTTGTGCAAGTGCTGTATTTGATTCCAGTAAGAAGTACCGTCAGGCTCAGGCAGCAGGGAGAGGAGAAGGAGCTCCCGAGCCCCCGCCGGCCTCTTAGGTGAGGCGGATCCCGAGCACTTGTTCCAGTTCCTGCCGACGCTGCTGGACCTGGAGGAGACCAGGAGAGTCAGGCAGGGAGAGGCGCTGCCTCAAGGACAGCCCCCCCACCGCTATCCCAACCCACTGCAGCACCCCACGGGCGCAGCGCAGAGCCCACCTTGGCAAAGATGTGTCGGCCCACAGCCTCCTGCGCCCAGGGCTGCTGGTAGAACTCGGCTCGCCGCTCCTCCTCGGGGTTCCCGATCACGTCCGTTATGATCTGCGCAGCGAAGGGGGTGGGGGGGACACGGGGTCAGTGCCAGGGCTGGACACCCCCCTCCCCCCGATCCCAGTCCCTCACTCTGCCCAGCCCCGGGATTTCAAACTGGAAGATGGTAAATTTAGATGAGAGTTCAGGAAGAAGCTAATCTTCTACTAAGGAGTGGCCAGCAGGGCCAGGGAGGGGGAGACCCCCGTGCAGTGCTGCCTCCAGCTCCGGGGGTCCCAACAGCAGAAGGACATGGAGCTGTTGGAGCGGGGCCGGAGGAGGCCCTGGAGATGCTGGGAGGGCTGGAGCCCCTCTGCTGGGAGGACAGGCTGGGAGAGCTGGGAGGGTTCAGCCGGGAGAAGAGAAGGCTCCGGGGAGACCTTCCAGCCCCTGCCAGTGTCTGAAAGGGGCTCCAGGAAAGCTGGGGAGGGACCCTGGATCAGGGAGTGGAGCCACAGGATGAGGGGGAATGGTACTAAGCTGAAAGAGGGGAGATTTAGATGAGATATCAGGAAGAAATTCCTGGCTGTGAGGGTGGTGAACCCCTGGCCAGGGTTGCCCAGAGCAGCTGTGGCTGCCCCATCCCTGGAGGTTCAAGGCCAGGTTGGACGGGGCTTGGAGCCACCTGGGCTAGTGGGAGGTGTCCCTGCCCACAGCCAGGGGCTGGAACTGGATGAACTTTAAGGTCCCCTCCAACCCAAATCATTCTGTGATTCTATGATTCACCTTGAGGTCCCTCCTCTGGGATTTGATCCATTCCTGGATGAAATCCTGCGGGTTGTTGCTGAAGCTCAGCATGAAATCGCGCTGTGTCTTCAGCTGGTTGATGGATTCAATGGTCTCATGGATCTAGGGAGATGACAAGGGGCGAGAGGCAGCTGTGTCCCCCCTGACCCACAACAGGACACCAAAGTCCCCTCAGCTCTGTGGGTGCAAGCCTTTAAGTGCCACCCTGCTGCCACCCGGGCAGAGCTGCCCCCCCTCGCAGGTGTCCCCGCACCTTGGCATCCAGGGAGGCGATCTCCTGCTGGTTGGTGGTGGAAGCCAGGAAGTTGCTCATCTGAGCTTTCAGGGGATCGTCCACCTCCACATCAATGTCGTAGCAGGCCGTCTTCTTCTGGTCGTTGGGGTCCACGCTGGGAGGGAGCAGGGCGTGAGGGGGGACTTCCTCAGCCTCCACCCTGCTGTAGGGGTGCATCGACTCCCCTGACAGCAACACAACACCCCGCTGACTGTCCCAAGAAGCCTCCCAATTTGTTTGGCCGATTCTCCCCCCTCCCCAAGCCCATGCGCTTGGGCTTGTTGCTCGCTGCTGCTTTGGGTTGGGGATCTCGGTGCCCCTGCAGGTACTGCCCTCCCCTCCTGCACCCACCAGGGAGGTAACCCCGCCCCTCCACCCCTACCTGATGGTGTGGTTGATGATGATGGGATCTGGGTGCTGCAGGAGCCCCGCCAGCTTCATGGGGATCTCCGAGAAGCGCATGCGGACGCAGTTAAAGATCTGGAAGGGCAAAGCAAACCATTCGCTGTCTGCGGCAGGGGCTTCTTCCACCCACCACAGACAGGGACAGGGAGGAGCCAGGGGGGGACTTGCCCAGCCCTGGTTTGTGCGTGGCAAGATGATGGATGCAAGCTAGAGCCTGGGGAAGGGGCATAAATGGAGACCGGCCATTCTGGAGTGCCTGTTTTGAGCCAGAAAAGATGTTTTTTCTGGCTTACTGGGGGTGGGACGAGGGCTGACCTGGCGGAAGTAGCGGTTGCAGTTGATGTACTCCTTCTCGTGACTGTCCTGCAGCTTGTTGTGCTTGATGTAGAGCCAGAGCGCCTGCATGATGCTGGCGCGGGTCTGGGTGTGCACTCCGAGCAGGCGAGCCAGGCGAGGGTCCAGTTTGTACTGTGGTGGCTGCAGGGACAGGCCAGGCAGGATGAAGGGGGTCTGGCACCTGGAAGGGCCCCTCCTCCTGTGGGCATCCTGCCCCACGTGGCCCTCGTGTCACACACTTGTCACCGCAGGCTGCAAGGCCTGTGCCTGGAGCGCTGTGCTCCTTGCCAACCCCGCAGTCCCCCCAGCGGCCTCGGATTAAGGCTCTGCAAATCCCCGGAGGCCCCCACCTGGTGATCCAGCATGAGCAGTAGGGTGCATTTCACATTGACGTCGCCTGGACGCTTCACTTGGAAGCCATCAGTCTCCTGGGTTGTGGGCAGCCGGTGCCACTACAAGAGATGAAGGGGACACCAGTCAACTCCAGGACCGTGACAAGCCACCTGCTAACAGGCTTTGTGTCTGCAGCCAGCGGCGGAGAGAGACGGCGCTTGGGCTGTAGCAGAGACAGACAGCCCGGATCCCACCCCCAGGAGCCCACCCGGTCCAACAGATACAGCTTGATGTGCTCCAGCCCAGAGGCGGATGGGAGTTTGGATGGGGTTGTGGGGGGGGAGTGACAGCCCTGAGCGCGTGATGGCAAGGGCTCAAACAGCTCCTGGAGTCACTACGGGATCAATCCCGCCTCAGCCAGCACAGGGGCCGGGCGTCGGAGCCTCTCTCACAAACCACCCCATCTGTGAAAGGGATTCACCCCCACCACGCCAAGCACCACCATAGAAACAAGCATTTCTCAGTGTGAGAAGCAGGAGCTGGCTGCAGGGAAAGCCTGTTCCAGGCAGAAGCACCCCAAAAAAACATCCAATCCCACTCACTGGCAGTGCTTCATCTGCCCAAGGACCTTCCAGCCAGGTAGAGTGGGGGCTGGGAGGCAACAGGAGAGACTTCTCCCCACGTGGCACTGGGAGGCACAGATGAGCCTTTCTGTGGCATCATCACCTGTGTTGGGCCTCGTATTTCCAAATCCGTGGGGCGCAGAGCTGCCCAGGCCACCTCTCAGAGCCGTGTCCTCGCTGCAGCCCCATACCTCTCGGCTCTACCTGCCCACTTGTGGGCACGAGGGGGGATCTCATCAATGTCTACAAACCCTTAAAGGGGGGGGGCCAGGAGGAGGGGCCAGGCTTTTTTCAGTGGTGCCCAGTGACAGGACAAGGGGCAACGGGTATAAACTCGAATGTAGGAAGTTCCATCTCAACATGAGGAGGAACTTCTTTCCTTGGAGGGTGGCAGAGCCCTGGCACAGGCTGCCCAGAGAGGTGGTGGAGTCTCCGACTCTGGAGACATTCCCAACCCGCCTGGACGCCATCCTGTGCCACCTGCTGTAGGTGGAGCTGCTCTGGCAGCGGGGTTGGATCAGATGATCCCTAGAGGCCCCTTCCAGCCCTTAACATTCTGGGATTCCAAGAAGAGCTGAGCAGGCAGCAGTTGCTGCCCGGAGCCCGTCAATCAGGCCACCAGCCAACACCAAGGAATAAAACACAGCTGTGAACTTGAGCTTGCAAAGCACACCAGTGTGGTCCCCCCCGGGAGGGGTCAGCACCCAGCCCGGCACCCAAAAGCACCTTGCTCCAACGCCCTCTCGCAGCGGGACGGGCGCTGGGCTAACGCGGCAGGACCACCTCCCTCCCGTGGCCCGCTGGGGATAACAGCTCTCCCCACACCGCCTGGGGCGCAAGGCCAGCCCCACGGCGCAGCCGGGAGCCTCCCATCTCACCTCCACCAGATGGTTGTCTGGCCCGTACAGCTCTTTGTCCAGCTCGATGACGAGGCTCTTGAAAAAGGAGGAGAACTTCCTCTTCTGCTTGCTCGGCTGCAAAACAGGGTGGGAGAGGCTTGGCCGGACATACCAGCCACGGAGGGCTCCAGCCCAAACGCCGCCTCCAGCACCCAGTGAGGAGAAGGCTGTGGTCACCCCGGCCGAGCTCTCGGCACACAGCACCCGCTGCTGCTGCTCCCACAACCAGCCCATCCCTGCCCATATCCTTACGTCCTCCAGCAGTTTGCCCTCCACACGTAGCTCCCAGGAGGCCACGCGTTCACCACCTTCCCCTTCTTCTTTGGCTGGGGTGAAAGTGTTGGAGATGTAAATCCTCAGCTTCCGCTTTTGCTGTAAAAAGGAAAACAGGGGGGGGGGGGGGGAGAACACTTGGGGGGGGAGATGCTTGGAGTGAGAGGGTGTCTGGCAGCACCCACAGCAGCACCCACTTCGTACACCCCCACCCCACCCAGCTGCTCGTTCCCCTGGCCAGCCAGGGCTGCCACGCACCGTCAGCGGTTTCTTAATGGCCTCCTGAATCTCCATCCTCTTCCGAGCGATGGTTTGGTCCAGCTTGCGCTCAAAGGCGAGGAGGTCCATGTAGGCCTGGGATTCTGGGACCAGTTCCCGGATCTGGCAAATGGAAATGATCAGTTCCTTCTGTGCTGGGCTGGGGCTGTATCCCCCACATCAGTCCCAGCAACGCTACCGGCGTTGGGCTGACACGCCAAGGAGCCACCAAGTGACGAGCGCAACACGACAGCACCCATTTCTCATTTTAAATGGAGATTGTGGCCTGGCGAAGCGCTCCTCAAATCACAGAGCTGCAGACCTCAATCTGGAGCCTGTCACTGCGCCCGGCAGCCTGCCTGGTGTCATGGGCAGGTAATGGATTGTTAAGAGGGACCCCCCAGGAGAGCCTCAGGGTCCTGCTCGGTTCTCCCCCCCAAGCCACCACTGCTCCTTGCTTGCCCAAAGTCCTGCTTGTCCAATTTGCGCACACCCCAAACCTCTCCTGCCACCCCAGGGGAAGAGACAAATCTTCCAGGTTGATCTGGAACCGAGCAGAAATGCCCGGCGGGCAGGAGGCAGCTCAGCGAGATCCTCTTCCTCGTGGGGACCTCACCCCCCCAGCCGCCCTGGGAAGGCAGCACGGATGCACCACCTCCCTCCAGCAGCTCAACTCCTGCCCTACGCATCGAGGCAGCACTCACCCTCTGTGGCAGGACCTTGTCAGCCATCTTCCTCCTTTTCACCCTGCAAAAAGCACAGAGACAGGCAAAAAAACCCCAATAAATATTACACTGCAGCTCTCGCAGGACATAGAATCACTTGGGTTAGAAGAGACCTTCAAGATCATCGAGTCCAACCATAAACCTATGCCAAAACCACCCCTAACCCATGTCCCTCAGCACCACGTCTGCCCGGCTTTTAAATACCTCCAGGGATGGCGATTCCACCACCTCCCTGGGCAGCCTGTTCCAATGCTTGAGAACCCTTTGGGTAAAGAATTTTTTCCTAATCTCCAACCTAAACCTCCCCTGGCACAACTTGAGGCCATTTCCTCTTGTCCTGTTGCTTGTTCCTTGGGAGAAGAGATTGACCCCACCTGGCTGTAACCTCCTTTCAGGGAGTTGTAGCAAGATCTTGCTGCCTGCCCAGTGCGAAGCTGCTGCATGGCCCGTGCTCGGGCAGCAGTGGGTCTCAGGGGACAACACCGAGCTCCTGGCTTGTACGCCAGGAGCGGCTCTTTTTGGCCCCATCTCAGCCAGGAATGGATTCAGCCTCCAGGGAGGGGAGTCACAGCGGCAACGCCAGCTGCATGCCACGTGGATGGCTCAGCCTGAGCCAAGTGCCAAGGCAAAGTCTGCAGCAAACAGGTCTGGGGGACCAGGTCCCCTGCTCTGTGTGACAGGGACTTTGAATGTGCAGAAGGAGAGCAAAGAAAGTCTGTAAGAGCACAAGCCCTTGGCTCGGTGCTGGAAAGCAAATGAGCAAGAGGATATATCCCTGTGGGGAAGCCAAGATCACTCCATGGGGAAGGTGTTGGACGTCTACAGCCTGTCACCAAGGAAGGAAATCCAGTCCCTGGGTTCAGTTTGCTTTGCTGCTGCCGCTTGCTGAAGGTGCTGCAGGGCAGGAGCAAGGAGAAGGTGGTTCAAGGCAAAGCTGTGGCTGCAGGCATGCTCCTGGCTGCAGGACAGCGTTCCTGAGCTTCCTCTCTGGAAACAGCTGTCACATTCTCCCAATGCTACAAACCAAAGCCCAGTTCCAGGAACTCACTTAAACAAAACAGCTTAAACCAAATCAACCTTGCCACAGCGGGGCCGAAATCACCGTGGCAGAGGAAGCAGAGTGGCTTCCAGAGCCACGGAACGGCTGCAGAGCCATTTTAGCTCTCTCCAAGCTTGTGGTAGCCTGTCAGAGCACAGGGCCCTGGGTGCTTCTCCCATCCCACACACTGCAGGCGCCCCAGCAGCCTGAGCCCAGCCTGACAGCCTGCTAAATCCACACTCAGCACCCGGATACACAGGGAAGCAGGGAAGCACTCTCCTCCCATCCTGCTGCGCATGTGAGTAAGAGACAGGGGACAGAGTCCAGCGGGCAAAGGGACATCCCTTTCCTTTGGCAGCATGTGAAGCAGCAGGGCAGCAAATGTGGGCACTCGTGCTGCCATCATGAGATGTCCAAGGTACGCTGGCTGCCCCCCGGCCGCGCACGCAGGACGGGTCGGGAGGGCAGCCCGAGCTAAGAGGGGGGTTGGAGCACTTCTTTGAGCTCTCCTTGCCACGTTAAATGCTTCCTGCCCCGCAGGGGTTGGCCACCCCATTAGCAGCTGGCAGTTCCTGATCCCTTGATCCGTAACCAGCCGGGAACAAGGATACTCGACCAGCCGAGCGCGGCTGATCCCACGCAGCCAGCCCCCAGGAACGCAGCCGCAGCTTTATCTGGTTGCTGACGTCCTTGCTCGGTGGCGAGCTGCCCCTTGTCCTTAATCCCCAGCTTGCTCTGGAGCGCTGAAGGGATGCGCCGTCGCTGCGTGGAGGCTGTGACTCCCTGTGGAGGGATGGCAGAGCCAACCAAGCCGGCAGCTGCCTGCCCCGCCACACATCCAGGGTAGGGAAAAGGACCTGAGTATCCGTTAGGACCAAGGGAACCTGCCCTGAGAAACAGCCTTCAGTAATCAAGGAGCCCTCATGGAAAACAGAAACTGAGAAAAGGGATTAGTAGCGTTGTAAACAAGCACGGAGCTGCTGGCAGAGCCTCGTGGCTCACCGAGACCAGCGCCAACAAACAGTCCTAGCAAGGCCGCAGCTCTGGGAAGAGTCTCTGTCATCTGCCACACCCGTTCCCCCTTTTCACCCATGTCTATGCCTGCTGGAGCCAGCATGAACCCCTGCGAGAAGGGGAGAGACCCCAGGGAGCCAGTGCCGTGGCCTCTGACACGTACAAACACATGCAGCAAGGCGTTTCGCTTACTGGCGCGGAGATCAGAGCGCAGGGAAGCTGGGAGCCCAGTGATCTCTGCCCCCACGGCTGCTGGCTCATTATCACAAAACATCCCAGCCCTGAGCTCTGGCAGGTTTTCCACTGCCAGCAGCGCCAGCCTGCAAGGCCAGCCACGCTCGCTCCTGCCCCGCTGCGCGCAGCTCGTCCCTCTGCAGCAGTGCAGGGAGCTGCGGGTTTCGGCGGTGAAGCGCAACCAGCCCCCAGCAGGTCAAACTGCCCCCCTCCAGGCCGCTGCGGGTGTCCGTCCTGGAGCAGGGGGTGCCGGCTCCTTACCCTCTCCTCTGGGTGGCCAGTGGCGGCTGGGCCTGGGGCGTCAGCAGGCGCTTCCTGAAGGGGTCCATCATGGACTGCGGCAGGCCGGGTCTCATCGGGGAGGCTGCTCCGTAAGGGGGGGCTCCCGGTGGTCCCACCTGCAGGCCTGCCATGGGCATCCGGCCGCCAGGTGGCATTCCGGGGCGCTAGTGGGGAAGAGAAGAGAGGAAGAGTGTGTTTTAAACACTGCCCGGGGCAGCAGGGACCAGCAGATGCCATCCACCTTCTTGCTTCTTCCTCAGGAGAGATTTCCAAGGCTGTAGCCTGTCCCGAGATGCCAGTGAGTGACAGGGCAAGGAGGAGGGACGGACATCAGGAGCTGCAGCCATCCCTGCTGCAGGAAGAGGGATGGAAAAGCACAACCAGGGCGAGCAGAAGCCACCGACCGCAGGGGAATTCCAGCCTGCCAGCCAATACAGAGCCAAAGCCACCATGGCCCTGAGCCACAATCACGCAGCAGGAGACATGGGATCCAGAGCATCACAAGGGTCACTGCCTGCAAAGCCATCACCCTGGGGACATCAGGGGCTGTGCCGTCGGTTCCTCTCCAGAAAGTGCTGGTGCCAGCAGACGCAATGCCTGGGAGGGGAGCGGCACAATCCCACTTCCTAACAGCACCGGTCACGAGGCCGGCAGGCAGGCAGCCGAGCTCCCGGGCGCAGGGGATAGAGGCAAGAGCTCTCCCCCTGCCAACAGGCCAGCCTCATCCTTCCCCATCCAGGGACCCAGAAAGGTCATTTACAAGCCACTACATGATACCTAATGAATCCTGGAAGGGGTCCCGACCCTGGGCGGAACCCACAGCCCCTCCCCATCCCCTAGAGCAGCTCAGCTCAGCTCAGCACCTGCACTGCTGGCTTGTGGGCGCCACCAAGTCTGTAGCCCACGCAGCCCCTGGGACTCTTGAGAACTGGTCACTGCAGCCCACGACCCACCGGCTGCCCCTACACGCTTCACTGGGGGTCCAAGCCAACAGCCTTCCGGCATGCTTTGATCCTCAAGCTCCCCAATGCCAAGGCGGGAGGCTGGGAGAGCCACCAAGCCAGCAGAGCAACATTTCTCCCCTGCTGCAGGCTCCTCGACGTGCCAGGACAATCCCCTGCAGCTCCCCTCCCACCGCCCTGCGAACGGAGCCGGGGCACACGGCCGCGCTGCGGAAGAGAGCTAACGAAGCTGCCTCATTATCCCATTGGCAAGGCAATGCAGTGGGCTGATGAGTTTATCTGCGTACAGGCATTAATTTCAGTATGAACCCCAGGCACGGAAGGGCTGGGGGGGCAGTTGCAGCCCGCTTGTCCTCCACGGTTTTTACAGGCAGGCTCAGAGCTGCAGCAGGGGGCTTGGTTGGGTAGTAGCCGGAGCCAAAACACGCTCACCTCCTCCCCAAAAAGCTGGCAAACGCAAAACCAAGAGCTCAAGTTGCTCCCGCTCCGGAGCCCGAGGCCACGGGTGTCTCTGCAAGTGGGAGATGCTGAAAACACACCGAGAGGTGCATGGAGAAGCGTATCGCAGCTGGGAAAGCCAGCAGCAGCAGGATGCAGGATTAGTGCTGCACGTGGAAGTTCAAAAACACGCACACAAAGCGCAGACAGAGCCCGTTACACAACCAAATGCTGCCTCCAGCTTTGCTCAGCCTTACTTTGAAGCAGCACTTCCAGAGCCTGGGCTCACTAACCTGCCCTTGCTACAAGGCAGGAGCCTGTTTCTGCCTCCTAACAGCCCCCAGATGTTTCTCTCCTTTTGATCAGCCACAGTTGTGCAACTCCTCGTGACAAGTGGGACTGCGCCGGCATTGCCAAGAGCCAGCCACGGCCAGCAGCACCTCCTCTTTTGCCAAAAATCACAAGGGAAGAACCATTTCTCTGGGTTTATCAAGAAATCCTCCATGGCAGGGCCAGGAGGAGAGGCAGCACCGAGATCCACACCCTTTGCAAAATTAAGAAACAGGCAGGGGGTAAGTACTGTTTGCCAGTGCAGTGCGGCTACAGGAGGATCCTGTTCTCACAACCGTGCTGACTCACCTACAAGGGCTTCTGGAGAACAGATAAGCCATGAGAAGAGGCTGTAGAACTTTTCATCAGAAATTTGGGAGCCCCAAGAAAAGCAGTGTTGTGCCAAGGCTGCATGCAGTCACCTGCAGCTCCTTAAAGCCACCAGAAGCCTGGAGAAGAGAGACAGCTTTCAAGGAAAAACCTTGCCCCTGGGTGTTTCTCAAGCCCATACAGGACACCATGGTCAGTACCACCAGGAAACTGGTCTAAGGTCAGGCAGGCTCCCTCTGTGACAACGTACAACACCACAACTCCTTCCCAAAGCACGCAGACAGTGGAACACCATCAGCAGCCTGCCTGGATTAAGAGGTGACGTGGCCACGACCAGCTCCCGTCCTTGGGCCAGGGCAGCTCTCACCACCACCATGCCCCAAGGTGTCTCCTATCTCCTGCCACTCCAGGGGTCACGTTCCTGATCTACCCCTGAAATCAGGCTTGGAAGCTGGCTGAAGTCAGCTGAGAGCCCTTGACTGCTCCGCATAAGCAAGAGCGCCTTGTGCAAGGTTTCCCGTGCGCCCATCTGCTCTTCAGAGGGCGAGAGACTGCAAGAAGAGAATACAATTCTGTTGGCAGGGCGAGGTTCAGTGCAAGGATGAATGGACCTGTCATACTTAAGACTTCAACGTCACCTCCCTCCACAAACATCTGAGAACCATCAGCCACAGTTCATCTGCTGGGGGAGTGAGCTCCAGCCCACCAGGGACCAATATTTGATCACTTGGACAAGCAAAAAAACCATAAGGCAGAATCCTCCACGCAGATGGGTTTTTTTTTTTTCACCTCAGTTTACTCTCCAGATTTACAAATTGCTAATGGAGAAGCCCCGTGGCAAAGCAGGGCCAGCCTCTGCCTTGTGTTCAACCCGTGCCTGCATCCCCGTCCAGGGCAGCCTCAGCTCCCCAATGGCTGCAAGCTTTTAAGATTCAATTCACAGCCCTAAATCTCTGGCTAAGCCATGAAGTAGCATTACAGCCTCGACGGGGTGAAACCTGCTGCCAGCCCCCTTTGGAAGCCCTGGAAATTAGCAGGGTGCAAGGGGGCTTAAATTCAGGAATTTTTATTAGACTGGCTCAAACCAAGGAGACCCTCCCTAGCTTTTTCCTGGCTGACAACTCCCCTCAGCCCCTCTTCAGCTGGGGCAGTGCTGCTGCCCCATGCCCTCCAGGTACTGCCTTGTCCTCCCCTCCCTGCCCCACCGCCCCTGCCAGAGGGGTGGACAAAGGGCAAACCTCGCAAGCTCAGCTCCAAGGAACAAGCTGGACCTCGTCCAGCCTTCCCTGCAGAGACCAAGCAGAGCCGTTTGGAAACGGGACAGAAAACAGCTTGTTTCTGTTCCCTGCCAAAGACGAAGGAACGAACAGGGCTGGCTGTGGTTTAGCGGTTCATCCCAGGTCAATACAGAGGCCGTTTGCGTTTGGGGAGCTCTGTTGAGAGTCAACTTCAGTTGGATCCAACTGGAAGGCTGGAAGGCTTCCCGATGGATGTTCGTTGGCATGACAGGAGTCTCCCTGCCTGCCAAAGGCCCCTTTTTGAGGAAGGGCAGGCCAGAAATTGGGAGGCTGGTAGCAGAAAGGAGAAACAAGGGGAGCAATAAATCGCAGGATGGATCTGCAAGAAGCTGCCAGGCTGGAGAGTGAGCTTGAAAAAAAGCAGCGTTTCAGAAAACAGCTCGAGAGCCTGTCTTCATCTTCCTTCCAAGACCACAGTTTTTTTTCCTGCTCCCAACAAGGGGGGAAAGGCTCTTCCTGACACATGTCCCATTTTGCTCCATCCCTAAAGGCACGATCCAACTTTGTACATACTAACAGGGAGCGAGAGCCCACATGCATCCTCGCCTGGGGCTTTGGGAGCAAAGCCCTGGACGGCTGCCAGGCAACAACGGCTCTTCCTGCAAGTTCCTCCCCGCATGCCCGGACGACAGTGCTTCCCATTAGGACAAATGCAAAAGCAAACCCTGTTCAAACGGGATTTGAGCTCCACGCTAGGCTGGTCTCAAGGAGAGCTTGGCTGTGTAAAGCTCAGCCCAGGGCTTCACGTGGATCAGGACCAACGGAGCCCCCTCAGCTCACCCCAAAAGGGTGCTTTGCCCCTCTTTGTTCAGTCTTATCTGTGAGCAAATCCCTCTTGGGAGGGTGCCAGGAAGAGCCTGGATTCGTGCTGGCGGAGATCTCCATCGCGGAGCTGGTGGTGTTACCGAGACGCCGTTGCACACTGCAAACTCTCCTGCAGCACCCTGCTCCCAGCAAGCCCCCAAACTGCCCCAACGCAGCTCGTCACGCTCGGAAGACCTGCCACATTTTGGTACAGGAGGAACTCCAGGGGTTGGGTCGCTGCTCAGCTAAGAACTGTAGGTGAGGAAGCAGTAAATTAAAGAGAGAAGGGCGAAGCAACAGGCAAAGAGACCGAGCAGATTTAGGGCATGTGCTGGCAACTTTTCAAGCTCCGACAGAGATGTCCGGGTCCCGACAAACCTGCCCGTCTGCTGCCTCACATCTGAAGCTGCAGATGTTACAGGTCAGAGAAAGGAGAGGTCACGGGGATTCAAATCATAACACATTAACACGAGCAGGAACAATGAACAAAGGTGTTGGGTTCCCGCCTGAAAGAAAAACGCCGGCAGCTGCTAACACAGTGTGGAGGGACACACGAGAAGAGCAGAGATAGGTGTGTGGCACAAAACACTGCCTTTGGCGCTGCTGGCAGTGCTAAACTGCCCAGGGAACGGCTTGGAGACCTCCCGAGAAGGTCCTGCAGAGGAAGATGGAGTGAAGGCCTTCAACACAGCAAGTTCTGGAGACATCGTCCACCTAGAACTTCACTGACACGTTTCCCCAGGAGAAACAAAGGGTGCCGTGGTCTCTGTTGTTGCCTTCCTCCCTCTTGCTCCAAGAGGACAGTGTTCATCTGCTTTGTATCATCAGTTAAATTAACTGGAGGCTCAGTCTATGATGAAACCTGCCTTGGAAACCATCTCCCTTGGGGAGGGTGGGGTCACCCAGCCCAAGCAGCATCGCAGCTTTCTGTGCAGCTCCAGCCCTGGCCCTTCTCTCCAGGCCCCCTTTGAGCCAACCCCAATCGCCTGATGAGCAGGAACATCATTTTCCTCTACTCCCAAAAGGATCGGGTGGATCTCTCTCATGCTGAACTACATCCTCTCCGACATTTCCAAGCCACCCCGTCTTTCACTTGGCTCCATACCAGTGATCTGCGCTTCTCCAGCTCCTCCATCCCACCTGCCTCCAAAGGTTTCTCCATGAAGCACGACTTTACTTAGCACTGTGCTGCTGCCTGCCCAGAGAGAGGATCACCGAGCCGCAGCTGCTTTCAGGGTTAGGAGTTGCTTGGACCGCAGCAGTCCTCTTGTCCCAAAGAAACCAGGCTCCTCCTTGCCAGCAAGCACCAACGAAACCCTTTTAATGGGACACCTAACGAATGCTGCTTTTTGCCACCTCTGTGCACCAGCAGAGCACCAGCACAGGGTAACGTCAAGGCTGGAGCATCGCTTTGCACGGTCCCGTCTCCGCCACGCAGACCCAAGCCCGCTCCCTGCCACAGCGTCAATCTGATAACTCAGGAAACACCTCTCCTAAGCCTGAAAGTAGCACCTGAATAAACAGAAGAAACACTCCTCCTCACTTAATTTACATCAGCTGGCACAACCTGGATGCTGGGGGCTGGGACTCGGCCTTGGCAGCTGCGCTGCCACCAGCGCAAGAACCAGGCCGGGGGCTCTGCGGGCAGACCTGCTGCCAAGCAGCCTGATGGAGTTTAGTTGATCCTCCTCCTCCTCCTGGAAAAAAACCCTTCTCCTTCCTGCTCCAGGAACAACACCGGCACTTGGCTGCTCTGGAAACATCCGCTCCCAAAAGGGTCCCAAATTGGTTCCAAAAAGAACTCCCCAAAGAACTCGTCCTCTTGAACTCCCTGCTTGAGCCACCGGCAAATAAGCACCAGGCATGCAAGGATGTCAAAAGGATGAGCGTATGTTTAATAATCCAGTGATTAAAGAGCCCCTAATCACTCGCTGGCGTGGATGAGGCCTGTTGTGTCTCCTACCACCCAAATAATGAAGTTCTTCATTAAGCCAGGGCATAACGAAGCGGAGAAGTCCTCTGGGTACGGCAGGGATGGCCACTGGGAGGGGAGGGGTTGTTTTTCCCGGCCTGGGAATTGCAAAACAAAGGACAGACCCTCTGGATCCTACCGGCTCTCCCCTCCCACACGCCGGCAGCCCTGCCAGCAAGCTGCCAGCCAGATGCAGCTCGCGGCCAGCCGGGAAGCACGGCGCTTGCACTAGCCCCGGGGCTCAACTGGCCCCGCCGACCCAGCCGCCTCCTGCACCGGCTTGCTGGTGCCAGACACCGTGGTGACGTACACCCAGCGTCCATCGCCCTGCGCCGGCTGGGTGCTCCCAACACCTGCCGCCATCACGGCGTCACGGCCAGCAACTTGGTGGGGGGTGTGTGGAAAAAAGCAAGCATATGTTAGCTTGTTTACCCGCAGTGGTGAGCGGCTCCCGGCTGCTCCCGTCAGGCTCCAGCTTCCCGGCTGGATTTTGCAACCTGCCGCATGGAAGGTCAGCGCAAACGATCGAACATCCGCCCGGCCCGAAACGCCTCTGAGCCAGGTTACCTTCGATTCACACTCACACCGGCCTTGGTGGCATCATCTCAGTTTTCAGCGCTAGGTTTTTCAGCATTTTTTAAGGCTACAGCGGGCAGTCGTTTCCTCAATCTCCTACTAACGAAGCTTAACAAAGCTGGGAAGTCCCTCGGCCCGATTTATTTCTCAAGTTTTAATTCATGCAAATAAGGCGGCAGCTCTGGAGGAGGCGATCAGCGGCGGATGAGAACGTGTTGCACAACCGGGCTCCTCCATTTCACGCCTGCCTGGAAGACTGTGCTTTTTCACCAGAAACCTAATAACCAAAATAACCATCCCGCATGTAAGAGCCAACCGACAAGCTGCAGGTGCAAGCGGGAGGCACAAACTTGAGCGTGTGTCAGAATATACTACTTTTAAGAGATGGCCAGGCTGGAAAATGAATGATTTCTCCTGCTTTTTAAGGGTAAATATACTTTCCTGTAAAATTAGCAAGTGCCCACCCTCCTTGTCCACCTCGTAACCGTCTCCCCCGGTTCTCCTGGAAGACACGCACCCGCAACGCCGCCCGGTTGCCTCCACCATCGCCGGCGATGCAGATAACCGGATTCCGAGGCCGCTGGGCGCAATGGGAAATGGCTGCGGAGCCGGAGCCGGGCCTTACACTTCCTCCGCTCTGCTCCACTCCGCTCCCACCAGGCTCTCACCGGGTAACGGGGTCGGACATCGGCTCCCACCGGGCCGTCACCGACCCCGCTGCTGGCAGTGGCAGAGGGGACGCGCTGGGTGACGCTGCCCTCACTTTTACCGGGCCGGGGCGGGGTGGGGGGGGTGTTGGGTTTTTTAGGTTTTTCTTTTTGAGAGGGTGGAAAGCGAAAGCACGGCAGGCCAGAGCGCACGGAGGCACCCCCAAGTCAAAATGGCAGGAAAAGGGATTTCAGCCCCGGGTGGAGGCCGGGCTCCCCAGTGAGGGACACCCCGGGGTGGCTTCGGCAGCCGGCGGAGGCCCCGCAACCGCTGTCCCGGCCTGCCGCGGGCCCCGAGGCGCCGGGAAGGCCCCAACGGCCGGCACAGCGCCCTCCACCCCCGGGGCGGCCCCGGGCCGGGCGGAGGGGCCCTGAGGCGGCCTCCGCAACCCCCTTTTCCCCTCACACCGCCCCCCNCGGGAAGGCGCCGCGGCCGGCCATGGCGGGAGGCGGGGGGGGAGGGGGGGCAGCCCCCACCCGCGCTGTTTACTCGGAAGCGACGGCGGCGACCGGGGACGGCGGCAGCGCGCGGCGCCCGCTGGCTCCTCCCCCCTCAGGCCACGCCCCCTCCGTAGCCGTGACCACGCCCCCTACGCCGACATGACCACGCCCCCTCCGTCCCGCAAACCCCGCCCCAAAGGCTCCGCCCACAGGGTGGGCCACGCCCCCCGCGACGCGCATGCGCATAAGGAGGGAAGCGAGTTGGAGGGGTGGGAATGGAGGAGTGACGGGCGGGGCGGTACAGCAGGGACATCTTCCGCCGGGTCGGGATGCTCCCAGCCCCGTCCAACCTG
>VZSF01001572.1:30062-114218 GCA_013398295.1 Chionis minor | reverse complement strand
CCACCATAGAATCACAGAACGGTTTGGGCTGGAAGGAACCTTAAAGCCCATCCAGTGCCAGCCCCTGCCCTGGGCAGGGACACCTCCCACCACACCAGGTTGCTCCAAGCCCCGTCCAACCTGGCCTTGAACCTCCAGGGATGGGGCAGCCACAGCTGCTCTGGGCAACCCCGGCCAGGGGCTCACCGCCCTCGTGGTGAAAATGTCTTCTGAGATCTCATCTAAATCTCCCCTCTTCCAGTTTAAAACCATTATCCCTCATCCTGTCACTATGCTCCCCGATAAAGAGTCCCTCCCCAGCTTTCCAGTTTCTCCCCCAAGCCTGCCTCCTGTACTGGGTTGGCCCGTTTTCCAGCCGGGAACAATCCTGGACCCAGCGACCGGACTAACCCTCGTGCTGGCCGGCGTGTGCGGGAGAGCGGTTCGGTGGCCACAGGTTGCCCATGCACCTGCCGAGGAGCCCCACGAGCCCTGCTGCGCCCAGCCCGTGCCCTGCATGCGCCCAGGCACTTGGTGGCCATCTGCGTGTCTCCCTTCTCCGGGAGCCCACAGCTGGAAACTTCCCATCTGCTTCCCCTTGACCTTCTCTGTGCGTGCTGCTTGTGGGGACATTAATGGTTTCACCATGAGCAACGGGACGCTTGAAATATTTGAGGTTAAGTGTATAACTTGAGAGTACAGACGTGTAAACAGGGAGTTGTGTTGAGCAGGGCTTCCCCCCCATTTTCATGTTTCATGGAAAATTCCCTAGATTTAGCAATAATGCTCTGTGCGGCAGCATTTCCAAATAGAATCCCTGCTCCTGCGGTCTTCTTCCCCGCCTGTCCTGTGGAAGCGTGCGGGACTGGGCCTTAAGCACCCTTGCTGACCTGTTGGGCTCTTGTCTCCCAAGGGGATGAATGGTGGGAAGCTGCTGTGCCTGGAGTGGGAGAGACAGTGCCTGGGAAGCCCAGCTCTGGTTTGGGGTGCTGGGCAGCCCCGGGAAGTGCAGCGGCCAGGCTGGGCACAGTCTCTCCATGTGCTGTGCGTTCTTTAGGGAGATGTGGAAGGTCCAAACCACGAAGGTCAGCACAACCAGCCACGTGAAGTTGTGCAGAGAAAGCCAAAACGCAAAGTGTGATCCAATAGAAGCAATGCACTGGAACAAACTGTGGCCCTTTTCCGAAAATGGGGATAGAGAGAAACAGAGGGGGGATGGCTGATGGCCGATGTGTGCTGTAGGGCTGTCAGTTGGATCCAACCAACACACACACAATGTTCAACATCGTATAATGTTTGCTCAGTTTTAGGGAACTAAATTTGTTTGGATAAACTATTAAAACTTGGTGGATGGCGGTTATTGCTCTAGAGGAGCTTCATGAACTGCACCAGTTGTTGCTTGTCTTAAGGATACTTTAGGATGGCTCCGATGCAGCAGTTGCATCAAAATCCCTCCAGAACTGACTCACATTCAAAATTAGTTACTAGGGAAACTCATGCACATTCGTAATGTAATTTTGAGAATACCTTGGGATTGGTTTGTTGGGTTTTTTTGCAGGTGTTTGAGGTGGGATTTGCCAGTAAGCTGGGGTGAAACAGAAAGAACGCAATGCTTTGTGCATCCCTCTGCCTGGCAGCACCAGTTAATGCTGATACAATTGTTAAACTAACATAACCACTGATAGAAAAATGAGTGGGTAAACAGAACTGTTTGGTTAAAAAAAAGAGATACCAGAGTGGGTGTAATGCAATTTGTTTGCACTATTTTAAGCAAGGCAAAGGTATTGGTCACGTTACCTCTGCTCGGAAATTAAATCCCATTTGACCAAATGAGAAGGAGAGTTCTTTCCCCCCATCCATGCTCCATTTGGTGGAAAGGGAAGGAGGGGAAACAACTACCTTTGGGATTCACTGAAGTGCTTATGCTGCCTCTGATCAAATTAAAGTAAGATATAGGGCATGCTGTGTTGTATTTTCTGGGTTGGGATTTTAACAGCTCTGTCACACAGCCAGGTTTTATTTATGCAAGTCAGTTCTGTTGTACGTACCAGGCGTTGCTCAAAGCTTGACGAAGAGCCATGTACATCGCTTTATACACAGGGCACTGCTTGTCTGTCACTGAGTTTGAGGGCTCTGTCTTAGGCGGAAGCAAGAAATTTGTTTCGCCTCCAGTAATGCCAGATGTCAGTTTGGGGAGTGAATAAACCAGTCCTGAGAGTTGGTTTATTGCAAAAAATCTGCTGGCTTCCCCACCGTGCTCCCACTTGGACGCTGTTCAGACCCTCTGACAATCCTGCTGGCTGTGTTGGAGGCTGCTGTTAATAGGAGGGGATACGTCTCCCAGGACAGTGTAGCTTTTTGGCCAACGGTCGCCTGCTCGGTGTTGGACAAGCACGTATCTGTTAACGTAGCCTTGGTGTAGCTGCAGCTCCACAGGCGTTCTCCCCGCACAGGGCTGGGGGAGCAGAGTCTGATCACTTCCCCTTCCCAAGTAGCCTTACTGCTGGGCACCTCGTCCAGCGGATGCGTTTTGCTTCGTTGATCCCAAATAGAGTTTGGAGGCTCCTGAGAACACGGTTTGGGTGGGAAGGCAGCAGAACACCTGGTTGGGCGGCTGCAGCCGGTTTCCTGTTGAAGTTATTCCTGTACGATTATTTTTCTTCTTTTCCTTCCCAACCCCAGGTTTCTGCTCTCTGGCAATCTCCACGGCGGCTCGGTGGTTGCAAGCTATCCCTATGACGACTCTCCCACGCATAAGCCCACAGGAGTCTACAGTAAATCAGCTGATGACGAAGTGTTCAAATATTTGGCAAAAGCTTACGCCTCACATCACCCCATAATGAGAACTGGCAAACCCAATTGCCCTGGCGAGGAGGGAGAGACCTTCCAAGATGGTATCACGAATGGCGCCCAGTGGTATGATGTAGAAGGTAAGCTGTGCCGGTGAATCGCTGGAGCTCTGCTCTGCTGGATCCCTTAACAGCATCTTACAGAAATAGTTCTTTGCTCCCGTTGAGAACTGACATCCAAACCAGTGGTGATTGTCACCGAGGCAAGGACGGTGGGTGAAATCATATTTTTAACTCCGAATGTGTTCTAGAAGCTTGGAATGAAGGAAAGTGGCATCACAGGCACACCAGTAAGTGCTTGATGTATCACAGCTTGGGAGATGTTTGTAGGGAAGAGATCACAGCAAACTGGAGGGTTCTTCCTGACCCTGTTAGATGCTGGAGAGTCACTCTGCGTGCGGGAGTCTTCGTTTGCCAAATGAGCTATCGTTAGGTCTCCAGACAGTTACTAAATTTTGATACAGGAAAAAGGAAATTGTTGTTAAAGGTATTAGACAAATGCTAATATTCTGTGAGGTTTTTTTAACTCTCAAACTTGTAATTTTGTAAATGATTATAGAATAGCCTGCTGTAAAACTATGTATAATGACTTAAATGTGTGGACTGGGCTTACCTAGCTGTTCTCGCTGGGGTAGGGAGCTTTTCTATGAATGGCTCCACTGCCAGACCTGTGCGGGTGGCAACAACCAGCACGTCCCGTTCTCATCCACCAGTGCAGCGGGATCTAGAAGGGATCCAAAATTTGGTCCGCTGGGGCTTCTAGGAGAGGTCCTGTTCCCTCTGTTAGGCAGCTGCTTTGGAGGCGATCTGAACGTAAGCAAATTACCTCCCGGTGCCACCCCTCTCTGCTTGTGTGGAGGTGGCTGGCCTGGCTCAGAGGCGCGGTGGGCTGCTCTGTGTGTGTCGGTTTTGCTGAAAATGGGATTTAAACGGCAGTTTATGTGAGGAGATGCTCTCGTGGAAAAGGTTCTGTGGGCTGTTGGGAAGAGAAATCTTGGCCGTGTCATTAGAAGTTACGCCACTGCCGTGCCCCCTCAGCAGATGTTGTACAACCCTGGCCTGGCCAGACAGTGGAGAAACGTCTGTGGTGAGGGCACAACAAAAACCTTGCATAAATGATCTGAAGAAGTTGTGTTGCTGTACTGTGCCCAGACTGCTCTGGTTTCCCTCGTGCTAGGGCTGAGGGATGATGGCAGGGGTGCTGAGCAAGCCCTGAAATTGGGCGTTGTTTATCCTCCAGAGCTCACAGCTTAACAAATTCTGATAAGATGGTGTCTTTCCAAAATATGGCCTTCCAAGCTGAGTCCTGTCTTAACCCTGCATCCACCTCACTTGGGAAAGAGGGAGAGGGATCCAATATTGGGCTTGAAGACATCACCTCTGTGCTGGAAGAGGAAGTCTTCGATTTCAGCGGTGGCTGAATCATTTCCCAGGATTTTACTGGTCAAATAGGGTGTCGTGTTCAAATAAGACGCGGTTTTACCTCTTTTTCTAGCAGGTGTCTGCTTCCCTCCACCCTATCGAGCGCACCAACTCTGGTGTTTGCTGGCTCAAGGTTCACTCCGCTGCTGTGAAAAGTCCAGCAGGAGGAAGGCTTGTGTAATCTGGTGAATTTGCTCACGAGGGAACAGGATATCCTGGATGATCTGTGCTGCCTTGTTCTGGTGGCAGTTGTTATCGGCAAACATCTCCGGCAGGAGGTTTGTTAGCGGCAGCTCTAAGGTTTTCTGCCCTTGTAATGAAGTGGGATGGGTGTTGTCAGACTCTTTTCAGTGGTGCCCGGCAACAGGACAAGGGGGCAACGGGCACAAACTGGAAGACAGTAAATTCCATCTCAACGTGACGAAAAACTTCTTTACTTTGCGGGTGGCAGAGCACTGGAAGAGGCTGCCCAGAGGGGCTGTGGAGTCTCCTTCTCTGGGGATATTCAAGACTCGCCTGGATGCGTTCCTGTCCTACCTGCTGTAGGGGAACCCACTTTAGCTGGGGGGTTGGACTAGATGATCTCCAAAGGTCCCTTCCAACCCCTGCCATCCTGTGATTCTGTGCTCCGAAGGGAGAGCGGTTCCAGAGCCCCCAGTGAGCAGCATTTTTCGCTGTAGTGTTAACTTCTTCATCCTCCTGCTGGGCTGTAAGACGCTTGGCTAATGCAGGGTTTGCTGGTGGCTGTGGCACTGGTGCGCGAGCCTTTCGGGCTGCCTTTGCCTTCTCAGCAAACGGCGGTTTCACCTGCTTCCCTTTCACAGGAAATGGCAAGGTGTGAACTGAAGACCCGTTTGCTCTGTGCTGCCATCGCTGTGGTTTATCTTATGCCCAATGGCTTCCAGCTTCCAGCCTCTGCAGATATAAACCCTGTCGCTGTGACAGGCCACAGTCTCGGGCTCGGCGGTGGTGGCTGTAGTTGATTCCCGGGCAGAGATCGCATGGAGCGTGCGCTGACACGGGCTCGCAGAACGGAGCATTGCTGAGGTTGGCAGACGTGCGCGGTTTCTCCCCAAAGTGGTAATTTACGTCTTAGCTGCTGTTGGAGATCACAAAATCACAGATTCGCCGGGGTCGGAAGGGACCTCTGGAGATCATCTGGTCCAACTACCCCAGCCAGAGCAGGGTCACCCAGAGCAGGTGGCACAGGATGGCGTCCAGGCGGGTTGGGAATGTCTCCAGAGTGGGAGCCTCCCCCGCCTCTCTGGGCAGCCTGTGCCAGGGCTCTGCCACCTTCACAGGAAAAATATTCCCCCTCATGTTTAGCTGGAACTTCCTATAGTCGAGTTTGTACCTGTTTCCTCTTGTCCCATCACTGGGCACCACTGGAAACAGACTGGTCCCATCCTCCCAGCACCCTCCCTTGCAGTATTGATCAGCATTGATGAGACCCCCCCTCAGTCTGCTCTTCTCCAGGCTACAGAGACCAAACTCCCCCAGCCTTTCCTCATAAGAAAGATGTTGCAGCTCCCTCATCATCTCTGTAGCCCTAATGCACATGGGAAGGGTGATGGCAGCCCATGGAGCACCTCCCAGGATGAGCAGTTCACATAAAGTGTAACCCACAGGAGCTGAGATCCAGGGAAGAGCTGGGTGAACTAACAGAGACTGCAGAGACCAGTACACACCTATTTTGATGTTGTGTGAAGTTGCTGCGTCCCTTCAGGATTTTAGGTGTTAGGTTTAGATTGGATATTAGGAAAAATTTCTTCACCAAAAGGGTTGTCAAGCATTGGAACAGGCTGCCCAGGGAAGTGGTTGAGTCGCCATCCCTGGAGGTATTTAAAAGACAGGTGGACGTGGTGCTGAGGGACGTGGGTTAGTGGTAACTTGGCAGGGTTCATGATTGGACTCGATGATCTTAGAGGTTTCTTCCAACCAAAACAATTCTCTGAGTTATTTTTAGTAGTGGATGAAGAGCAAGGCAAAGGAGAGTCAATTGGACACCATGTGTGACAGAAGCAGCAAAACCACCGTGGTGGCTGCATTTAGTCACCTGCCTTGCTCACCTCTGTGCTGAGGCTCCTGCTCAGATCAGGAGGCCTTTCCCAGGGATTGCCAAATTTAAATGTGTGGTAAAATGAGGCTGGGGAAATCCCGGTACCCCCCGGGAGCTTTCTGGGCTGGGCTGAGCTCTGGAGACAAGCAGAGCAGAGGGTTCTGTGAACGGTGCGGGGCACGTGCTCGTGGCCTGCGGATCAGGTTGTGCCAGGAGAGTCTGCAGGCTCCAAGTGAACTAAAGCCAGGAAAAACAAAGAAATGAGAACATAATGTCTCAACAGGTGGAAATTTTCCTGCCACGTTTTATCATGTGAAATCAAACATGCTGGAAAGCCAACTGCTGCGGGATTCATTGTCCCAGAGTTACCAGTTCAGGTTTATGCTGGTGCCAGACCCCATTAACTTCCATTTGAATTTGCAAACAACCTCTTATGCGTGTCAAACTGAGGTGGCAAGTACAAACCATTGGGGTAATTGTTAAGGTCAAGTGTGCACAGAGAAAGATGGCTTTCCGCCAGACAGCTGAATTTGGCTTCTGCATTCCAGCTGCTATAGATAAGTCTGTGACTGGGACACTTTTTAGAGACTATCGCTGTTGTACATGCTCTTACACTCTTCCTTCCTTTTTAACCTCTTGGGGTTTTAACTACTGAGTGGCTGATTCAGATCAAGAAAATACATGCGAGTCTGCATTGGTGTATGGTCCAGGTGATGTCTAGAAAGTGGTGAAGAAACTGTCTGTCTTATCTGTGGGAAGAACATGCTTGCCTTTATTTTGTAAAGAGAAACTGAATTCAACATAGTGTTCAATAGGGTGTTTTGTGGGCAGATGTGGAGGGTCTTGTTATTTACAGTCTCTTCCTAAAAGTTGTTTTCCTTGTCAGTTTGACTCTCGCATGTCCA
The DNA here is from genome assembly GCA_013398295.1 of Chionis minor. NCBI lineage: Eukaryota > Metazoa > Chordata > Aves > Charadriiformes > Chionidae > Chionis > Chionis minor. Next base: position 107,004 of record VZSF01001572.1, on the reverse strand, counting down.
GGTGTTTGAGGTGTTTCTGGTGTCTGTTGGAAGGCACTTCTCAGGTTGAAAGTGGATTTAGGTTATGTGTGTGCTTACTAGGTGGTTTTGACTGTGGTTACTAGACACACTGAGCTTCCAAACAGCTTTTAGTGGCGTCGAACTCAGAGCAGTTAAAGTGAATGCTGAGAACAGTGGGTGCTCATGGCATCGCTGTGGTGGCCGGTTTCCTGGGCATGGCAGAGGGCGGTTGCACAGTGTGAGGAGCTCTGGTAGAAGTTTTCAGCCTTGTCTTTCTGGGATATGCGCAATTAGCTGCCTTTGTGTGTTTGTGTTTTCATAAAATTCTTGTTGCCAATTTTTCTTTCTGCTGGAGAAAAGCGTTGGCTTGCTGGTTTGAGGGTCTGATGCCTCTTTTCACATCTAACCTGAAGTGCTGGTGGTGCAGCTCTTGGGAGGACTCTGCCCTCCTCTTTGAGCGAGCCCTGGGAAGGCTGCAGGGCTGTGCCACTCTGGGCCGCGCGATGCAGCCGCTGGAGCTGGAGGCTGAAACCTCACCTCCTCTGAGTTTTAATGATTTCAGATTAATAGACCAAAACATTCCCCTGCCTGTTTGGTGCTGCTGCTGGTGCTCACCCGGTCTCATGCTACGAGACAGTGGGTTCTGTCCACAGAGTAAGTCATTTGTGCCACGTATTTTATCACAACTCTGGCTTGCTTTGTGCCATCTGTTCTCTCCGCAGAGCAGACAGGACCAGACCTCCTCCTCTCTGCTCCGCTCCGCTGGAATTAGAGAGGTTTCTGCACAGTGCTGTTTGAAAATAGAGTCCTTCCTGGCTGGCCTGGAAGGCTTCTCCTGGCACGTGGTGTGTTTCTGGTATGTGGATCGCCGGGCTTGACTCGAGAGCTGCATTCTCTCTCTTGCCTGCCTGGTGGGGAGCAGAGGCGTGCTGGTCGCGGTGAGCTCCGCAGCGCTTGTGCTGCCGGAGGGCTGGGATCCTTCCCTGAAGTGCAGTCCTGATGCTCAAGGAGTTGGACGGAGCAGGGGAGAGGTTTGTTCTGAGGATTTTTTTGTGACCTGCTGCCAGCCAGGGACTGACTTGCTGTGACTGTGAGCTGCTAGCTTTTGCTTTGCTTTTCTCACCGGTAAAGCAGGTATGATGCTTCCTCGGGATGCTGAAGCTTTATGCACTGTGGGCTAAAAGGCACCCTGTGATTAAAAAAGGCTGCAATTAATCCAGCAAATCATCCCAGATGTTACCCAAACAGATAAGCAGAGTAGAAGCGCTGTAGTCTGACAGCCCGCCGCCTTGGGTGTGCTTTTTCTGCTCTAATCTTTGCACGTTGTGCCGTGCTAATGCAAGGCTGCGTGCAGGTCTCTCCTTACACCTCCAGATCTTTTGTGTCGCCAGGAGAGGCTGTGCAGATGGTATATGGAAAAATACGTAATTCCACATGCGGTAAAAATAACTGTCCTGCTCTGCAATGGGGCCGTGTGAAGGCCAAATATGTGCAGTGGATACAATCCAAATTTTCAAGCATGCAATGGACTACTTTCTCGAAGAGACAGTTTTACTGAAATTGATGTGGCAAGCTCTAATTTAGACCGTTGCTGCTCTATTATGGGTGAGCATCTGTCCTAAATTTGCTTGAATGGCAGATGAAGCACTAAATATGCTTCGTAATGGCTCTGGTTTACGTATGGATGTTTTCAAATGCATTAGCGTCCTGCTATGAACAGATGGTTATAGGCTGGCAAATTGTTTCACTCTGCATGGTGTTTACTGGTGAGGGAGCAGCCCGCTGTGGGTTACTTTTCTGAGCCTGGTAACAGGAGCCGAATAAAACTGAGTGTGTATCAGATTTGCAGGCCTTGTTCCTCTAACCTCTTGGACCGAGTTGAAGAGTTTTAAAGTCCTCAAACGCTTTTTGGCCCCTTGTTCCGGACAGAAAAGTCTCTTTCCTGTTTTGATCTCAGCCCGCGCGCGAGCTGCAGCGCTCTCTTTCTGGCGGCAAGTGACATTTGGTTTGTTGCAATAAAAGCTCTGTGTTCCCGTAGCAGCAGGCTCCCAGAGGAATTGAGAGGAACTGGGACATCTTTGATCTGGTACCGTTCCACAGGCCTTCTCAGGGGTCTGTTCTTCCAAATCCCACTTGGTGCTGTCAGTCCGTCTCCGCGTTACCCGAGTGCGGTGGGGCTGTTGAGTTCCGAGCAGGTGTCCCTGACCTTTTGGGATGGGGAATGCTGACAGCCATCGCGTTTATTGTAAGACTCCTCTGCTCAGTAGAGCGCTGCTGAGAGCTTCTCCTGGCCGTGCATTAGCACAGCCCCCGTGAATGCCAGGTAGTGCATTTGCATGGGGGTATCAATCCATTCTGGGCGGTTAATTGGCCAGCACCGTGGAGGGTCCCTGGCTTGTGAGTGATTAGGAGACTGCTCAGACAAAGCAAGCGAGGTTTATTAGCGTAGCACTAATGTAGCACTTTGGTGGGCAAAGCAAAGGATGGGAGTACAAAATACGGATTTCTGACAGACTTGCCTGCTGGGGTCCTGCAGGCTGGTGCCACGACGCCTGCCGCGGGCTGTCTTCTGCTTTCCTTCCCCCTGAAGTTTGCATCTGCCTCCTGCGGGGCAAGCGTGTAGCAGTTTCATGACAGATGGGCTTCTGAAAGCCAGTTTGACTTCCTCCACTCATCCAGAAGAGACCTGTTGCCTGAGCCCCTGTGTCCAGCTGGCACTGGTGGGAGTCCTTCAGTCGGTGCCTGGAGGTCCCTGGGCTGAGTGGTCCCAGGTGCTGCTGCGCAGGTTGAGATGGAGCCGTCTGGGCAGTGGTGGCCAAGGCCGTGGTGTGCCAGTCTCTTTGGTTTGTAACTGCATAAGGTTGTGTAACCCAGAAGATACCATCAGTGTGCGTAAAACTTAGTGTTGTGTGTTTTCCATACTGACACAACTGCTGGTGGTGGTGGGAACGATCCTCTCATGTGGCCATGACATCTGGCTACAGTCATGTGGTGGGATCTGTAAGGGTGACCCTGAAACCTGTTTCACAGGGTTGTGGTGGTTTTGGAATGTCCTTTCTTGCTCTTAAAGACTCCCATGGATGTTTAGAAGGCTGAGCATTTGCAGCCTTCAGCAGCACACTAGAGCCTGAGCTCCAGATCGTGAGTGTTGATACCTGCAGACCTCAAGTCCTGCTGGTACGTGATTCACTCCTGTTTGAGAAACAGGTTTTCTTGCTGCGGGTTGAACGTGAACTTCAGCAAGTGGGGTCAGGACACTTGCGGGAACAAGGTGACCTTTTTCTTTCGTAGCAGTGCCTGTGGTTTCTCTGACGGGCGAGAACAGCGAGATGAGCCTAATACTGGGAAACAGTTCTGTGTACTCTTGTTTTCTGGTGCTCATGGAAGTTTGGCTGCTTTAACACTAAGCTAGCAGCCTGTGCCCATGTGCTGCAGCTTCCTTCAATTAATTGATACTGCTCCCTTAAAGAGGAAACGTGGGAGGAGACTGGTGACTTGGCTGCAGGGCTCAGGGAAAAGAGCAAATTTCCCAGTTGTGAGTTTCCCAGGCGGACAAGTCTGTGTCCTGTTCCCCTCTTGCAGGACCTGGCTGTTGTGGGGTCACAGGAGTCCTCAGCGGTGAGGGAGGTGTCACTACCCTCCCAGATCAAGAGCAGAGTCACCTGAAGGTGACTCGCCACTGTGTGCTGTCACTGTGTTAGACCTTATCAAACTTTCTGCTAGGGCAGAATATCAAATAAATATCAAATATCAAATAAATGGAGACCTTCAGATAAGGAGTTGGAGGAAAAAAGCAGCTGAGGAAATAGAGAACGGGAAGCATTGCTCTCCTCTTGTCTAGAGTTTGCTAAGATTTTTTTGGGAGAGCAGCTCTGTGGCCCTTGAAACTGATTTTGCCATGCAGATTTTAGCTGCCACCTCCCAAGTTGATAGTCTGGTGTGTTCTTTTGTATCAGGGCCTGAAGCTTGTTTTGGGTGGAGTAACTTGTCTTGCAGGAAAACCTCACAAATCTAAAGGTGGCTTGGAGTGCGTGGCGGAGGACTCAGCAGCAGTAATGTTCAAACTCTGATGTGCCTGCCCTGGCTTCCAGGATTTGTGGTGTCTGGAAAATGTCTTCACAGTGAAATGAACCTGTATGAAATTTCCAAGCGCTGTGCTACCCAGTTCAGCTGGCAGAGCAGTAAGACTGAAGGGACTGTCATCTTTGAGGTGTCTGTGGCCAATTTGAATGCCCAGTGTGCTGGTTACTGGGAGAAAAGGAGCTCAGTCTCTGCCAGCACAGGCTTTTATCATGATCTGACTCTTCTCCTTAGGTTGTTCACTCTGGAGCTAGGGTGGCATCGTGGTGAGATGCTGAAGGACAGCTTTGCATCCCGTGCAGAGGTGTCTGTACGTTGCTCTTAGGACATGTCTCTGCCCCATTTTCTCAGGTGGGATGCAGGATTACAATTACGTGTGGGCTGACTGTTTTGAGATCACGTTGGAGCTGTCCTGCTGCAAATATCCACCGACCTCCGAGCTTCAACAGGAGTGGGAGAACAACCGGGACTCTCTCCTTGCTTTCATTGAGAAGGTAGTGTGTGCTGGGACGGGCATGGGGGCAGTGGCTGTGAAACCCACGTGTCCGTGGTGGGCTGAGAGCACCGTGTTCAGTTGCTCTTGCGGTTTTGTTTGCTGTGTGGTAACACGACTTGCTGCGCAGGGGTCAGTGGCTACAAAGCTGCTGTGTATCTCTGTGGTTCTGCCACAGTTCCTACATCCTCCACGATAGCAGAGCTCCACTCGGAGGGACCTCCTGGAGTTCAGTGTTTAAACAGAGGGACTGATCAGTGCAGACCTCACCAAGTAACACAGAGTACCTGTGTAATCTCTGTGCCATGAATCTCCAGTGATGTTCGAAAGCACCATCATTGCAGAGACCTTGGCTTGCAGAGTCCTCTGCCAGGCTGTCTCCATGTATGAGTTGAGTAGGTGACAGTTTAGGCTGGGAAGGGAGGCAGCTGCATTTTGTCCCTTGATATGGCCTGTAACCCTGCTATGTTCATGTTGTTGTGTGCCCATGTCAATGAAATGGAGGATTTGTTAGGAAGGATCAGTTGTGAGGTCTTGCTGCCTTCCCAGTGCACGCTGGCATTCCTGTCCTTGCCATCTGGCCAAGCACTGACTGAATCATGGGCCCGTGTGTCTTTGCCTGGCAGATGTCCTGCTCTGCTGCGTTTGAGGGAGGGTGGGGGGTATTTCTTGGTGAAGAAACAGTTTCCCAATGTTGCCTGTCTTCAGCCAGGCTCTTGCATTGTTTTCCTCAGGTCCACATCGGTGTGAAAGGCTTTGTCAGGGATGCAGTCACTGGAGCTGGCCTGGAGAACGCGACCATTGTTGTTGCCGGTATTGCTCATAACATCACAGCAGGCAAATTTGGTGATTACCATCGACTGCTTGTGCCTGGGACCTACAACGTGACCGCTGTTGTGATGGGGTAATGTCTCTGTGGCAGCCCGCATCCGCACTGCCAACTGCTTCACTTGATTTCTTCCCCCAAAGCATCCTGTGTATTTGAGGGGCTTGGCTGGAAGCTGCAGCAGTAAAGGACTCCAGCTTAGAGCTGCAGTTGTGTTTGTTCACCCCCTGTCTGGCTGCAGTGGGGTGCTGTTGGATGCACAGCATTTCTGTCACCTTTGCTTGACCGCTTGTGTCGACCTGCATCTTAATTTTTGGGCAAAGGGAGGAAGTGGAGTGGGGTCACTGCAGTAAGAGTTTGTGTTGTCTCAAGTCAGGGTGTGAACGTGTAGCTTGCCCCTGGGCTAATCCTGTGGTGCGCCTGGGGCTTCTTCCCCAGCGAGTCTGTAAGCAAGAATTTGTGCCTCTGACACAGCAAGGACAGCAGCGTGGTTGGGTCCGGTGGCAGTGGGATGAGTCCCATCAGCTTATTTGCTGGCGAATCTCTCACATAGTTGTTAACATCCCAGTGTGTTCGGGCTGGGAGGAGTAGGCTGGAGCAGTGGAGAGGCTGCAGGGGATTTTGGCCTGTGTTCTGCAGAGCCTCCTTGCTGAAGCCAGCTCTTTTTGTCACAGTTACACACCGGTGACCAGAGAGAACATCGAGGTGAACGAGGGAGCTGCAACAGAAGTGGATTTCTCCTTGCAGCCAACTGTAATGCCACCAGCTCTTAATGTCACGCAGTTCACAGCAACGCCTGCGCCTGTCTCTACTGTCACCCCCACCCCTGTGCTGGCAGAGGCCCCAAGCCCAACCTCTCTCCATCAACCTGTCCAACCCGTGGATTTCCGCCACCATCACTTCCCAGACATGGAGATCTTCCTGCGGCGGTACGCCAACGAGTACCCCAACATAACCCGGCTCTACTCTGTGGGCAAGTCGGTGGAGCTGCGGGAGCTCTACGTAATGGAGATCTCTGACAACCCTGGCGTCCATGAAGCAGGTAATGTGGGAAATTATTTTTAGCAAGGCACTGGTGACGGACCCCTTGCTTTGGGAGACTGTGCCGAGCAAAAAGGAGCATAGATCTGGCACCTGTCTGAAGAGCGAGTGAGCTGCTGCTTGCAGTATCCTTTCTAAAAAGACCAGCTGCAGCGGGTGGCACTAGGGCAAGTTAAAGAGCGTTGCTGGGGTCATCTGCACTGATAGTGGAGCTCTGGGGACAGCAGGACCAAGGGGCTTCCCTGAAACAATGTTTGTCCTTTTTGGTGTTGTGGAAGCAGAAGGGTAAATTTTAGGTAAACGCGCTCCAGCCCTGCAGAAACGCCTGAGAGAGCAAAGCTCACGGTGGTGAGATGCCTCCGAGCTTTAATATAAGTGGTTATAATTGTCTTTTTGATGTGACCATGTGTATGCAGGTGAACCAGAGTTCAAGTACATCGGTAACATGCATGGGAATGAAGTTGTGGGGCGAGAGCTTCTCCTGAACCTCATCGAGTACCTCTGCAAGAACTTTGGCACAGATCCTGAAGTGACTGACCTGGTCCAGAGCACCCGGATTCACATCATGCCGTCCATGAACCCCGATGGCTATGAGAAGTCCCAGGAAGGTAAAGCTGTCTGCACTGAAACCTCTGTGGGGTTTCTAGCTCTGAGAACAAGCCTTTGGGTTCATGGTGCCTCTCTGAGAAATCTGGAAGCCTTGCTGGCACGGAAGTGCTCTCTGCACAGGGAGGCAGGGAAGGGACGTGGAGAGTGCTGTGGGATGAGGGGGTCACTGCAGGATGTGGGCAGTCAGCTGGTGCTTGAAGCTGTCAGAGCGCACTCTGCTGCTTCAGCAGTGCTACATGCTGCCCCTGTTCGGGTCCCCTTATGGTTTGTGGCTATCCCAAGGCTTATTTTTAAAAAAAGACATTCCTTTGACACAGCTCATACTTGCTGTGCTTTGGTCCATGCTCTTAGTAACATGTGATTTGGGAGCCAGGCTGTCTGCAGAGCACTTGTCCAAGGATAATATAGACTTTTATCATGATGTTGAAATTGGCAAAAACATCCTTCAGGGAAGTCCTTAAAACTGCGTGGCTTTTGCAGATTGGCAGAACAAAGTCTGTCCAGAATGATTTTCTGGAAGCAGAGCTCTGCTTAGGTTTAACAAAGAACTTGTCCAGCTGGTTTGAGAAGGTGAGCTCTGAGGTTTCTGTGGTCGTGACATCCGGCTGCTGGGATTGTTCACGGTTCACTGCCTTTCTGCTAGCTGTGGTCTGACTGGCACGGGGAGCCTGTGCAAACACCGCTGAAAGGGCCCCCGGCCACCTCTGTGCACAGGGCAGGCTGTCGCTGAAGTAGAGTGTGGATGTCCCCTTGCTTGGGATGAAGGAAGCCGGCACTGTTGTGCTCTCTCCCGTCTTCCATTAATTGATAGTTGTAAGCTCCATAGTTAAAAGGATGAAGCCGCTGCACTGAAGTGGGAACTTCCACAGGGCTCAAGCTTGAACTTGTGTTTAATGTTCAGGAGACAGAGGAGGTACCGTTGGCAGAAACAACAGCAACAACTATGACCTGAACCGGAACTTCCCAGATCAGTTCTTCCATGTGGCAGACCCTCCGCAGCCGGAAACCCTCGCTGTCATGACCTGGTTACAGACGTACCCGTTTGTGCTCTCAGCAAACCTGCATGGAGGTACGGCAGCCAAACCGAGCTCCTGAGGTTCAGGGGATGGGAGTTCGCAGGGGTATCTCCGCAGTGGTCTGGGTGTGAAGCAAGGAGCTCCCGCAGACAGCACTCTGCCCTTGGCCTTGCTGTGAGGTGGCAGGAGCGCAGGCAGCCGTGTTCCTGCGACAGGGGTAAGGCCATTTCCAAAGGGCTTACACAAAGAGTAAACCAAACCTTTTGTTTGTGCTGCCAGAAGATGGATCAGAAGCTGGAAACGGAGGGTGAAAACGTGTCCCCAAGCACATTTTTAGGGAGTTGAAGAGGCTGCCGGGAGGATCACAGGCACTTCTCTGAAGGGAGCGCCTGCGTTGGGGAGGAGCTCGCTCATTGCCTGTTGGGAGGTGGGAATGGGCTCCTCAGCAGCTGCTCAGCAGCTGGGTCTGGGAATGCGATACAGTGCTGTGGCTGTTGGAGGCTTTGTAGTATTTATAAAATGAAGGGAATGCGATGTAATCCTGAGGGTTCCCTGCCTTGAATTGCATGGCGGAACTGTGAAATTTGCCGTAATTTAATTATCTTTTTGGAGTGATCTAAATTAAGTCTCTGTGTTCCAGCCTATTCCCTAGACAGTTTGGCTGCTGGCTTGTAGCTGTGGTAACGTGCAGGTGGTTGCTCTGTGCTGGCACGTTTAATTTGGTAGTGCGGAAGTGCTGTGTGTGGGTACGAGGGAGCTGGCAGGTCTCCAGCAGTGGTGGTGTCTGGGGTTCCACGGTGCTATTAGTACAACTTGCTTAGGGAAATCTTCACTAAGCCGAAGATGTTATAATCTGTCAGTGCTTGCAATAAACTCCAGAAGGCTGGAAAACTACAGCGCCTGGGCCAAGGGCACCATGCGTGTTCTAGGAAATTCCTCCCCTTGCTTTCTCTCCTCTGCGAAAGTGATTATTATGAGGTTGTGCTCATCCCTCCTGCATGTAGGAGCCAAACTTTTGATGTGTCATGGCTTGGGTTCACCTTCCCAACCGGGTGTTGTCTTATCTCTTCCTGTGCTTTTGTTGTCTCTTCTAGCCATTGGGCTTAATTCTTTGTTTAATGCCAAGTCTTGAGAAACAGAAGACTTGGCACTCTTCGGAGAAAAACGTCCCCCATTAGGCTGAGGCATCATATGGAAAAACATGCAAGTATGAGTCAAAGCTTGTTTCCCCTGCAGGTTCTCTGGTGGTTAATTACCCCTTTGATGATGATGAACAAGGAATAGCCATATACAGTAAATCCCCAGACGACGCCATGTTTCAGCAGCTGGCGCTTTCCTACTCCAAGGTAAAGCTCTAACGGGAAAACAGGCACATCCTGCTGGGTTAACTCCTGGTGCTGTCGGGAACCTCCTGAGTGACTGGTAGAGGAGGGCGCAGGTACTGTGGGCGCCTGGTGCTGCAGGCACAGCGGAAGGGTCCGGCGGGAGGCTGTCGTTCCATGACCGGATGTCCAGCGTGTTCTGTCTGCAGGTGGGGAGAGTGCTCTCGGCAGGTGGGGGGGCCAACATGCTGAAGGGTGGTAGAAAACGCTGTACATGGGCCGAGAGGAGAGTAAGGATGGGTGTGGGTGCAGTCTGTTTGTGCTGCAGCCGTACAAACACACGCCTGCACGAACCTCTCTGTTTGGTAACCCCGAGTGTGTGACTAATGTTAGAACAAAACTGCCCGTGGCTGTACGGTGCAGGGAGTCAGCTTCACATGCTGCATCTTGTTTTTTAGGAAAATACAAAGATGTATCAGGGAAGCCCTTGTAAGGATATGTACCCCACCGAGTACTTCCCGCATGGCATCACTAATGGAGCTCAGTGGTACAACGTTCCAGGTGAAGTGGACCTTAAATCTCTTGCACTGTTTGTCTCCCAGTCAATGCATGTGCAGCTTAAAAGAATTTATTCTGATCAGTCACAAGCTCTGCATTGGTCAGCCCGGATTACTGGGACTCAGGTTTCTTTTACAGCCTTTTAAATAATGTAACCAGATAAAGTTATTCCTGAGGGCAGGAATTTATAGTGTAGTTTTTCTGGCTGTTAGCAAAATGGTTTAATAAAATTTTACAGCAGTATGTTAGCGTGAAAGGTATTTGCAAGAAGGATGGTTATTTGTCTGCTATTTTGGCATGCCTTTGAAGCTTGAATCTTGCCCTGTGTAAAAGCCTGCCCTCTTTGCTGTCTTCAGCTATAAAATGCATGCTGTAGTTTGCATTTCATCTTTCTCTGCTATCTGGTTTTTGGGGGTTTTTTTGGGTTTTTTGTTTTGTTTTTTTGAGGTGTGGTACAATTGCCTTCAGGAGACCTTGTCAAAACTTCTTTTACATTCGTCTTGTAGGTGGGATGCAAGACTGGAATTACTTGCATACGAACTGCTTTGAAGTGACCATTGAGTTGGGCTGTGTGAAATATCCAAAAGCTGAGGAGCTGCCAAAGTACTGGGAGCAGAACCGCAGATCTCTCCTCCAGTTCATGAAACAGGTGAGACACTTTGACCCCAAGCAATTGCGTGAGCTGCCTCCGGGGTTTGCGTTAGATGTGCCGGAATGAACAAGCTAATCCGTGGGCTGCTCCCTGGCCAGGCTGGGTACCTGCTCCACAGAAATCATCCCCATCAGAACATGTCTTGACAACTCTCCACTCTCTCTCAACATACCAAAAATCTTTATGGAAGCAGCAGCCAGGTGGTGCAGGTGTGGGTTTTTTATTTACCACTACCTTGGTTTTTCCTAAGCTGGAGTGGCCTTTATGTGCTGTTCCCATTGAGTCGGGGCTGGTGGCAGCGCTGCGCACCTGGGGCGTGCAAACAAAGGTGTGGAGCAAAGACTGCTGTGGTGGCACCCTGAGCCAAACAATTGCTCATTGTACTCATCAGGTGATCTTTGTCCACACCAGCGTCTGGCGAGTCTAACCTAAACCCTTTTGGAACACCCCTGGGAATGCTGAACTTCCTGGGCTGGGACCTGGTGGGATGTGGGTGTCAGTGCTCCCACAGTGACGTGTTGGGTGGGAAGTAGAGCAAGGGCTGGCACTCAGGGGGGCTCCGGGTCTGTGCGCAGGTTCACCGCAGCGTCTGGGGATTTGTGCTGGATGCCATGGATGGAAGGGGCATTCTCAACGCCACCATCAGCGTTGCCGACATCAACCACCCGGTGACCACCTACAAGGATGGAGACTACTGGCGCCTCCTGGTCCAGGGGACGTACAAAATCACAGCATCTGCCCGAGGGTGAGTGAGCCACGGCACCAGGAACAAACAGCTGCCCGGCTGACTTGCCAGTCAGAAGTAGTCCCATCACCTCTGTCTGCAGCAGATATAGGCACGGGTGTTTCTCCTGCCCTCTGGCCTGGGCAGAGTTAGCAACATGATGCTACCCTGATGGCAAAGACTGCTCACCTGGCGCTGGTGTACAATCCAGATCTTCCCTGGTTTGGAGGTGGTGTGGGGAAGGAGTTGATAACTTAGTGTCTTTAGGGGAAATTCTCTTGCAGGCAGCTGCCCACAGAAATGACTTCATCACTTCAACCTCTGCCAAAACCTTTGGGTTAAAGCAGCCTGACTTGTTGTCCTGCCAGGCTGCCACGTAACCCTGCAACACCTGAGCCAAAAGCAGCTCAGGATCATGTCGGGCCCTGAGTTGCTCCCTGTCCTCCTGCCATTCCCATGTCCCTTTGAAGTGTTGTTGCTTTTTTTTGTTGCTTCTCACTGTTGACTGGGGAGCAGTAGCAGGCCAATGTGAGTGTCTGGTTGGGAAGAGGGGTGACTTGTTGTGTGAAGCCTTGAACCCCTGACGTTTCTTTGTGCCTTCTCTTCCCTGGGCAGGTATGATCCGGTCACTAAGGTGGTGGAAGTTGGCAGCAAAGGTGGGGTGCAGGTCAACTTCACTCTTTCACGGACAGACATCAAAGTGGAGGAGGGGAAGGTGCCAGTCCTGAACACCCCAGATACCAGCGATCCCAACGAGAAAGAGTTTGAGACCCTGATCAAAGATCTCTCTGCTGAGAACGGCCTGGAGCGCCTCCTGCTTACCTCCTCGGGGGATGTCTCTCCTTACCGATACCGCCCTTACAAGGACCTCTCTGAGTTCCTCCGAGGCCTCTACCTCAACTACCCACACATCACGAACCTCACCAGGTGAAAACTTGAAGCAGCAGCGCTCAGCTCCTCCCTGGGCAGCAGCCTGGGGGAGGGAAGTAGTGAAATGACGAGCCGTGAACGCAGCGCAGAGATGGGGAGCTCGTCCCTCCCCTTCCCTGTGGTGCCTGAGTTCGAGGGCAGCCCACATGTGAGGGCATGGTGGCAGAGCACTGGCTGCAGGGACAAATGCATCCATCTACTTTTTCCTGAGACATTGTTCTACTGACTTAAACCTGGGATACTGTCAGTTCCCCAGGGGTGCCTGGGACTGGCGATATTCCCAGCATTGATATCCCAGGTTTCTGCCAATATCTCGGGTCCCCACTCTCTATTTCCTCCTTTTTCCAAATCCTTTCTGACATCTCTGCTAGAATCTCCCCAGCAAAAGTGATCAAATTTGACTTACAAATCTCAAATGGCCTTTTTTGATTGTCTGCCTTCAGATTTTAATTCAATAGTGCGAGACACATTTGAGTTAGCGTGCCCTGAGCCAAGGTCTCTGCCCTCCTGCAGGAGACCAGCTGCTGCAGCGCTCTGCTTTTCTTTGTGACCTGTAGCGCTTACCCTCTGTCAGCTTTAGAAAGCACAAATCTCTTTGTCCCAGGACCTCATTTGCTTGTTGTTACCAGGCACAACGTGCTCATGTGCTGTCCCCACTGGTGCCAAGGCTGCTTTTCTGATCTGTAGCCTCTATTGTCCGTCCAGTTGCATCAGCCCCAATTGTGTTCCCGGCTTTGCTTGCATTCAGTTTGCTAACTTAATGGCATGGCTGTAGCGACAACTTCTGTATGACTGGAAATAGACCTGCTTTTGTCCTCTTCAACTGGGTGCTTTATAAATTAGTTTGATGTCCAGATGTATCCCATTCTGAAGGAAAAAAAACCCAAAACCAAAAAAACCCAAAGAACCAACCCACAAAGTTGGAAGCAGGGAGGCATTTAGCAGTTCCAGGTTTATGGTGATGTTACAGGCTGTACAGAGATACATGGAGCACTGGGCATCCTGTACATCTGGACCTGGATGCTTTCTTACACAGACGTTTGTGTTGAAACCCATGTTTTTAGTGGATTTGGTTTGGTGCTGCTGCAAATCTCTCATGATGTGGTTGCGTTTTGTGTGTCACTTGTCTCTGCAGCCTCTTCGTGGAGGTTGGCAGCAGTTCCTTTCTCCACAAGGCCAGGCTAGGGGTGCAGTTCTGTTCCCAAGCTGACGCTCTGGTTTCTCCTCTCTTGGCAGTTTGGGTCAGAGCGTCGAGTTCCGTCAGATCTGGTCTCTCGAAATCTCCAACAAGCCCAACCAGTCTGAGCCTGAGGAGCCAAAGATCCGCTTTGTTGCTGGTATTCATGGAAACGCTCCCGTAGGTACAGAGCTGCTCCTGGCACTGGCAGAATTTCTTTGCATGAACTACAAGAAGAACGCTGCTGTTACGAAGGTGAGAAGCTGACGCGGGGAACCATCTCGGCACCCTCCAGTTATGTCCTGAGAAGGCAGCGCTCACTGGGAGAGACTTGTCTTGTTAATAGCACCTTGTGGGTTGCAGCAACACCACACGTAGTGGGGAGGTGGTGTGAAATCCATGGGGCCAGTGGGAACTTCTGACTGCTGGTATAAGCAGCAGTTCCTAGGATGAGATCCAGGCAAATGAGATGTACGGAGAACGAACCCTACTAATTGCACTTTATGTGCTGTTTCTCCTCCTTTTCTTCAGCTGATTGACCGAACGCGGATCGTGATTGTGCCTTCCCTGAATCCAGACGGACGTGAGATAGCGCAGGAGAGAGGCTGCACATCGAAGATCGGCCAGACTAATGCTCATGGCAGAGATCTGGACACAGACTTCACAAGTAAAGCAAAGTGACGTGTAGTGTCCCTGTAGAAATGCAGGCTGCTGTAGAAGTCTGCTGCTGGCTGCTCTAGGGTTGGGTGTAGTCGTTTGGTTACGGGATCTCCCTGTAAAGAGAGCAGCTCTCCTGCCCTGGAGGCCAGGCACTACAGCTGCTGGGAAGCTTCCAAAGCTTCCATCCCCCTACAGATGGTAATTTGTCGTCCCTTACTCAATGAAAAAACGAAGCAGAGGTCTTCAGGAATAGTCTGAGGTCAGACAACACCTAGTGTCTTTTTCCTGTTAATTAATTTCTTTCTAAGCCCTGTTGGAAAAATGACCTCTGTTCACGCTCCCTGGAAACAGTCTCCTTTTTTCATGCTTTTTTGGTTTCCCTGTAACTTCCTGCTGTATCCATAGCACTGTATGAGTGCTAAGCCCACCTTTCTGGAGGACAAGGTATTCTCTCTGGCAAGGTTTGGCTGGAGTCATCCCAAATGCTTTCTTAAGAAAATGTCAGTTCAGTGACGTTCAGGAGAGCAAACACACATGAAATACCCTCTGCATCACAAAAGTAAATAGCTTGGGGAAATAGTGAGGTGTCACCTTTGTTTTAGCTTTGCAGATTAATTCCCCCCATGGGTAGTGTGGACTAGATGCTTTACTTGATTGGTCAAGTGCGTCTGCTAAGATCCAACAAATACCTTTTAACACATGCACCAGACTTAATTTCAGACATAATGGAGGAATGTACTTCTGCTGGCCTCTCACATAGCAAGGAAACTGTTGTCAATTCCCTCTTCCATTTGTTGTTCTGCTTTGCAGGCAATTACTCCCGGTACTCAGGGACACGAGAACCTGAGACCAAAGCTATCATAGAGAACTTGATATTGAAGCAGGATTTCAGCCTCTCTGTTGCTTTAGATGGAGGATCTCTGCTTGTCACTTACCCGTATGATAAGCCAACGCAGACAGGTATGACTAACTGCTCCAGGACCTTGCACGTAGTTACCCTCAGGCTGTCTCTGCAGAAGTTCGTGTGACCACGTGGTGTAAGAGTTTCTTGCACTAGTGCTGTTCTGTGGCCTCTGTTTGTCCTCAGCCATTTGTATCTGGAATTGACAGTCTGTTAAGTAAAGCTATAAAACCTCACAGGATCCACCGAGGGACGAGAACATTTACCGTTTCCATTCTCAGAACTGTATTTCAACGTTTCCTCTGCTGCAGCCAGTATAAAGTCTGCTTTTTATACCATCCCTCAGTGTTCCAGTGGAAATCTGGAATGCCCCTGAAACAAAAGTGTGTCACCGTTTAATACAGGATCATGGGGTTGGAATAGGAATCTGCCCCCCACCGCCTCAGTGAATAGGTGTTGCACTCTCAAAGTCTCACTTTTCTCTTTGTAGTGGAAAACAAAGAAACACTGAAGCATTTGGCATCTTTGTATGCAAACAACCATCCGCTGATGCATTTGGGCCAGCCAGGCTGTCCAAATAAGTCAGGTATGTTTGAGTGAATCCTTTAAGCCCCCTGTCAGCTTGTGCTAGGCTCTGCTCGGAGCAGATCTGCCTGACAGCTGTGTTCTTGCTCTCACAGATGAGAATATTCCTGGTGGTGTGATCCGTGGTTCTGAATGGCACAGTCACTTAGGAAGTATGAAGGTACTTCGTATGGCACAAGGCTTTCCATCTCTGCTAAACAAGCATTAAAAAGCATATTTGTTCTGATGTCTGGGCAAAACTTTGCCCACCTCCAGCTGCACTTTGCAGAGCTTTTTAAATACCACCTCTTTTGTTGTAACTGTGGTTCTTGTTTTTGCAGGATTTCAGCGTTACGTTTGGTCATTGTCCTGAGATCACTGTTTATACCAGCTGCTGTTATTTCCCGAGCGCAGGACAACTTCCCGGCCTGTGGGCTGACCACAGGAAATCTCTCCTTAGCATGCTTGTGGAGGTGAGCTGCAGTCTGTGGGAGGGAATTCTGCCAAGGAGTGAAGGTAGTGGCCCAGGTGGGGAGGGGGAGAGGAAAACAGCAGTATGGAGAGTCTTTGTGTTCTTATTGGTGCTAGGTAATGACAGACGGTCAAAATTTAGACTGTATGACGAATGGATTAAGCAGAGGCAGCAAGTGAACAGGAAATGCATTGACATGAGAGTTAAATATTTGTGTTGTTCTGCCTCGTGGTGGGCTGAGGAATCCTTGCAGCATTGTGCAGTTTTATTTTGAGGCTCGGGGAAGGCGAATGGGCTGTATTTTGAGGGGAAGATTAGATCCTATTTTAGTTACAAACGTGCCATACTCTTGGAACTGAACATGAAGTGTTTGAAATGCTTTATTTCAGGTTCATAAGGGAGTCCACGGGTTTGTGCAAGACAAGAGTGGCAAGGCAATTTCTAAAGCTGCCATTGTTCTTAATGAAGGTTTGAGGGTGTATACTAAAGAAGGTGGCTATTTCCACGTGCTGTTGGCTCCAGGTTTGCATAACATCAATGCGATAGCCGATGGGTATCAGCAGAAACATGTCAAGGTATGTGAGTGTCTGTATTGGAGATATTCCCCCTGCTCCTGTCATATAAAGACATCCCCTATTTGGGCTCTGCCTCGTTGGCCGTGTTTAGCTGTTGCTGGTGTGCTCAGGATGGCTGTTTTCTGCCTTGATACAATGCATGGAGAAGAATTTCCCAGCACAGCAGGGTTGTTTTGGGCAGTAGCTTTTCTTGCCATTGCACTTGTCTTTGGCATCCACTCAGTCCATTCATGGTCAGCAAGTATGTCTTTTGTCTGGACACCCGACAGAGGTGCAAGCCTTGAGACAGTCTGAGCTCTGGTATCTTTCTGCAGGTCTTTGTACGTCATGATGCACCCAGCTCCGTGTTCATTGTGTTTGACACGGAAAACAGGATATTTGGTCTGCCAAGGGAGCTGGTTGTAACTGTTGCAGGTAAGGTGAAACTTCTGGTCAAAGCTTTGAGCTTTGTTTTCCGTATCAGTTTGTGCTGACGATGACCCTTCTCTTCACTGAACTGGAAAAGCAGCCTGCAGACTTCAGCTGTCTCCTGCTTTCCCTTCTAAACACATGCTTGTCCTTGCAAACTGGTCCAACAGCCCTTGGATCTGGAGGTGCTGGGCTGGCCGGTGGGAGGGAGGGAGTAGAGAGTGTGGCAGGGGTCTGAGGGGCTCAGAGTGGACTTTTGAGATGCCTGGAACGGGAAGGGCCTGTTTGTGCATAGAGCTGGGAGCTAGGAGATCTTGCGTCTTCCCCAGGGTTTCTTTGAGTGGTGTGGCACCAAGTAACCATTAAGAGGGTTTTTTATTTTGTCAGGGTGGCAGCTGTTGGGGAGGATGGAGTTTATACCCAGCGGTCTGCAGAGGAGTTCAGTGACGCTGTCATAGATTACAAACACAGAAAATAAAGCACTGCTGTGGGAGCACCTCTCTTGCATGGCACGTCTTCTGTGGCCCAGGAGGAAGGAGCAGGGTCACAACGAAGTGGGGAAAGTGGTTGTGACTGTAGGAGGGAAGAGAGATGGTGGCAAGCCTAGGAGCCTCTGGGGTAGGAGAACATGGCATTAACTTTAATGTCTTCTGTCTGGCAGGTGCAAGTATGTCTGCTCTGGTCCTCACTGCCTGTATCATCTGGTGTGTCTGCTCAATTAAGTCCAACAGACACAAGGATGGCTTCCACCGCCTCCGGCAACACCATGACGACTATGAAGATGAAATCCGCATGATGTCCACCGGCTCAAAGAAGTCCCTCCTGAGCCACGAATTCCAGGATGAAACAGACACCGAAGAAGAAACATTGTACTCCAGCAAACACTGACACCTCCCGAGCAGGAAAGGAGGTTCCCATGGACCAGACCCGGCGTGGGGGGGGACAGTCCCTGTGGTTCCGTTCTGAAACATTAGCTTGCAGGGTGTGACCTCCAGAGGTGTGGGTGGGTGGCAGCTCCCAACTTCCCTCCACTGTTTGCTCTGCTCCTGTGTACGTGCAAAGCAGTGAGGCTGTGTTTGGGCAAAGGGCATGGCTTGTTTCATTTTTTGGGTGAACATCTGGAGGTTCACATGACGTTGTTTGAAAGGCAACTTAACAGGGTGGCCAGCAGAGTTCCTAGCACTTCCCCAGCATCTCAGCACAGTGAGCAGATGGTGGGGAAGTGCCCCAAGACCTGCATGGAGTCATAGTTAAAACACTCCAAAGCAGTTTCTCTACCTGTTTCAATTTTGTGTTTTCCACTCTGTACTTGGGGGAAGCCAGATCCTTCACTTGACTCCACATTCTGCAGAGCAGTCCTTGGAAAAAGACTGTTTGGTTCTCAGCTGCTCCCTTGGAGCTTTTCCCCACTGTGAGATGCTGTGGCCTGCTATGATCTGCAGTGGTTGTGGAGCACCTCTAATGTGTTGCTAGTTCCAGGCAGTGACTTGGCATCCTGAAAGCTGGGAGAGATGACACCCGTTCTTGATGTGAGCTGGAGAAAGGAGCGAATGTCAGAGCTTCAGTGAACTCTGACAAAGTTCGGTTGCTTGCCAGCTCTGCAGTCCTGCTGTCCTGACTTCTGGGGAAGAAAGAAGCTTTATCCCCATCACACCCAGTTGCTTCTTGTTTGTGTAGTAGACTTGGCCTTTGCGGTCTCATGTTAGCGTTACAACAGCACAGTGTCTGGAAGAGCAACAGAAGGTTGTTCTCAGCAAATGGATAAACTGATTGTGGTGGATAGTGTAGAAAAGCAATCGGTTACTGACTCCACCTGGTCAGTTTTGCTCAAGTCCACCACTATACAGGAGGAAACGGTGAAATCTGACCACTGCTTTGTATTTTAGCATTACTGGAGCAGCAAGGAGAGGTCATGGGAGTATCCATGGCCCAACTTCAGTCTTAAATTTTGAAGAAAAGCTGCACCACTTGCCATTGTCCACCTAATACCATTTAGTGGTCAGAGCACTTTGGAAGCGCCCTCTCCTCAAGCTCTGGTGATGGCGGGGATCAAATTAGCCTGCTGGCTCTGTTCTGCTACTACAGCGTCCCTGAAGTATGTAGCAAGAGCTCCACCTGCTTGTGTGTCTGCAGTTGTGTCCGCTGCTGCCGGGATGTGGGTGCAAGGCGTGAGGAAGGGCTGAATGGCTGTGCTGAAGGAGAAGGGAGAAGCAGCCAAATCCTGTTTTGTAGCACTTGGCAGGAGGTTGGAAAGAGGAGCCGCAGCGTGTGTCCCTAAGACACACTACATTTGTGGGGAATTGATGGGATGCCCAGAAGGGAAGAATGACTGAAATGTTTGATTTCCAAAGCCTTTATGCATCTCTGACGTTCCTGTGCTTTCTGGGCAGAAGGCTGGCATTAGAATAGGCACTTAATTTCTTGCTGCTCATTTTCTTTTTTTAATCCTTGCCCCACTGACCCAAGCTCCGGTGTGCAGGGGTCTCCGAAGCAACATCTTGGGCATCTAGTTTGCCCTGAGCCGATCTGTTCTCCAGCTGCCTGGGGCGATCCACTAGTGAAACCTGCACGTGGTGTCTGTGGGGGGTTGTTTGCACCCAAATGTCTGACGGGGTCTGTTCTACAGGGCTCTGACCTGGTCTCCTCTCGGGGAACAGCGTGGCAGGTTCCCTGCTGAAGGCTGTTGGGCCGCATCACCTGGGGAAGGAGCTGTTCCGCACTTCTGCCAGCGGCAGGTGCCTTTCCAGAGCCACATGCCTGTGGCCGTGCTGCCATGCTTGTCGTCTCAGCTGATTCTGTGCAGCTATTTGGAGGGACAAAGCTAACCCTTGGACACCAGTACACCTTCTTCCCTGTTCCACAGGGAATTATATTGCAAGAAACACATAACGTCTGGCTGGGGAACAGGGAGATGAGGCTGAGCGTTCCCTGTGCCCCTGTTCCCCATCGCTGTGGTGGGAGAGCTGCTCTTGTTGCCTCCGTTCCGCAGGAGCCCTGAACATCCCCGTGCCTGCTCCCAGCTCACTGTGCTGAGCCTGGGATGGGGTTTGGTCCTGGGCTGTGACTCTTTTCCATGTGTAATGGGCAGCAGCGCACCAGCACGCACTAGCGTTAACCCTGCCTGATCTCCAAACTTTTCCTGCTTCCAGGGGCTTTAACGAGAGCCACAGCTGGGGTTTTTTATTAAAGTTGAGTTGGCAAATGGCTTTTAGGGCTCGGTGTGGGCTTTGTTTGCTCTGGCAGCAGGGAACGGGCTGAGCTGGCCTTGTTTTGTCCCACTAGCAATAAGTCTCGTTAGGAACTGGCCCTTTCCCTCTGAGAGCATGTTTTGCAATTAGCTTGGAGCCGGTGCGCATTTTTACGGTGGGTGGGTTGGAGAGGTTTTGCAGATGCGTGAGACTTCATGCAGCAGGACGAGGTGGGGTGTCTGGCTCTCCTTGCTCTGTGCAAGCGCTGCGGCCTGTCTGCCACCATTTTGGGGAAGGCAGGAGCGGCCTCCCCTCGCCGTTGGTCTGTCCGTCCGTCTGTCCATCCATCCGCGGGAGCGTCTGTGCCCCTTCTGGCGAGGAGCCGGTTCCCCTGTGGGCGCTTGTCCCTGGAGCGTGTCGGTCCATGCACTGTGCCTTCAAATGTACATTTTTAAAAAGGGACTTGAATTGCCTTTTCCTGGAAGGGGGACGGGGGCGGCGTGAGGCGAGGCCTGGCTCTGCCCTCAGCCGGGCACCCTCTGTTTTTCTTTTTTTTTTTTTTTTACCTGTATACTGAGATCCAATAATCTGTATAAAACTATTTTGATGTCCGCCTGGGTTGTCTCGTTCATCCTACAGCGGGGGGGTTTGGGGTTTCGGGGCCGGGCCGGGCCGGGCGCGGTGCTCGGCGCTGCGCGGGGCGAGGCGGCGCCCAGGCNGCCCCTCCCGGCGGCGCCGCCTCGCCGGGCCGCGGCTGACGTTGGATAACAAAGATGGCGGCGGGGAGCAGCAACTACTGGGAAGGCGAGTGGGGCCTGAGGGCGGCGGGGACGGGGCGGCTGCGGNGGAGCGGCCTCCCCTCGCCGTTGGTCTGTCCGTCCGTCTGTCCATCCATCCGCGGGAGCGTCTGTGCCCCTTCTGGCGAGGAGCCGGTTCCCCTGTGGGCGCTTGTCCCTGGAGCGTGTCGGTCCATGCACTGTGCCTTCAAATGTACATTTTTAAAAAGGGACTTGAATTGCCTTTTCCTGGAAGGGGGACGGGGGCGGCGTGAGGCGAGGCCTGGCTCTGCCCTCAGCCGGGCACCCTCTGTTTTTCTTTTTTTTTTTTTTTTACCTGTATACTGAGATCCAATAATCTGTATAAAACTATTTTGATGTCCGCCTGGGTTGTCTCGTTCATCCTACAGCGGGGGGGTTTGGGGGTTCGGGGCCGGGCCGGGCCGGGCGCGGTGCTCGGCGCTGCGCGGGGCGAGGCGGCGCCNGGTTCTCTCCGCCCGCCTCCGGGGGCCCGGCGCCTCCCGCGCCCGGAGGCTGCGGTGGCCCCTCAGCCATGAGGCGTCTGTGCCCGGCTGAGCCCCGCGGCGGGGAGGCCCCGGGGCTCGTCGTGAGGGATGGGGGGCGACAGCCAGCGCCGGACCCTGCCGGTCGTGGGGGACAGGGCCTGCGGGTGNGGTGTCCAGCCACCAACCCCCCTTTCAGCGAACCCCCCTTTCAGCGAACCCCCCTCCGCCATCTGCGAGGGCCCCCCCCGTCCCCTTGTCTCCCCTCCTCCTTGGGGTTCCCCTGGCTGGGGCTCCCAGCGGTCTGCGCCGGCTCCGCTTGGAAGCACCTGGTGAAAACGCGTCCTGTCGCCCTCTCCCGTGTCCGTGTCCCCCCCCCCCACAAAAGGCGTGGGGTCACCCTGCGGGTCTGTGACTTCTCCCCCGCTCTCGGCCACCCTGTGCAGATCTCAGGAAGCAGGCGAGGCAGCTGGAGAACGAGCTGGACCTGAAGCTGGTCTCCTTCAGCAAACTCTGCACCAGCTACAGCAGCACCCGAGACGGAAGGCGCGACAGGTATAGGTACTAGCCCGTTTCTTCATGTTTAAAATGCTGCTTTTGGTACTTGGTTCGTTTTTGGCATTTGCTGAGTGCTCAGCCCACCTGTGGCTTTTACGCTTCGCTTCTTAAGCAGCTTGTTTCAGCTCTTCTCTGTGCTGTGAGGCCGGTGACGGTCTTGATGTGAGTGTCATCACTTGGCATGTGAGTAAGAAAGGTGAGGGGGCTGCACCGGTGCGTCGTGAGAGTGTACGTGTCACTAGGGGAAGCTGAATTTAAACCACAATCTGTAACTGTGGCGTTAACCTGTGAACTAATGATACAGCTTTTTTAACGCTCACTGCATCAGCTTAATTTCCAGTTTTTCTTGTAGTCTTCAAGAGCTTCAGGATTAGGGGAATTTAGCCTTATGCCTCCCAGGTGGTGTAATATTTGTAATTCCTGTTTTAACGGTAAGGGAACTGGAGCACTGAGCAGCTTTGACTGGTCCAAGGTTGTACAGAGGACCTTCGGAAAGGATAGCTGTTTCTTTCTGGCTTTGTCCTAAAATGAGTAATAACAGAGCTATATATATGTTTTTATCTATATATGAAAACTTATCTATATATGTGTGACACGCTTGTGTATATATATGTATGAATAGTTTCTTTTTGCCTCAGGCAGATTCATGTTTGACTGGGGAATTAGTAGAATAAGACTTTCCAAGTCTTTGTAGCTTATAGGCCAGAGTTGAGGTCTTCCCTGCAGTTTCACAGCACTGATTATCAACTTTTCTGTCACTGTACACAACCTTTAAAAACTGCTATTCTTATTAACTGTAGGTCCCAACACTGTGTATCAGTTGTGAGTGTGACTGTATGTGTGTTGGTATTTTTCTTTGTTTTATTTGATGACTGAATCAATTTTGAACCTTTCCATTAATTTCTGCTTCTGGAAGCCTGAAAGAGGTCAATAATGATCATGTTACTCTTGAATCAGAGTCCTAGTCTCTCTTCTTTTTTCTAGGTCTGTGCTGTTACTTGTCATGTAATCTAATTTTTTAGTTACTTTCGCTGTCTTGTGCAAAACTTACATCTCTTACTCTAGCTATAATAGCTTACCAAAGCAAAGACTAGCCTCCTACTTCTGCGGGTTCGCATACTAAGTGTTGTGCTTCTATTCTGTTGCTTAGATATGGCTTCTTGTGGCTTTAGTTTATCTTGGAAAGCATAGGGAAAGTGCATTGTATAAAACTGTAATTGTGATAAATTGTGTGGATTGTATTGCTCTGTAGAACAGTCACAGCTTAATAGGTCAGTGGGTTGTCCTAGCACTGTGTTATTAAGGTATAGTTATGTAGCTGGTGTAACATGCTAATACTGCAGTGCTTCCGCCTGCCGATAAGTAAAGCTTAAAAGTTGGGCAGAGAAGGGCACTGATGCTAGGCGCGTGCTGGTAGTGCTCGGTGTCTGGCCTATCTTCCAAGGAGAGGTTGTATTTTCTCCAAGTGATACTGTGTCATTAGTTCAGATAAGAGTTAAAGGCATGTCTGCTAAGAAAATGTCTGTTTTCTGAGCTTAATTCATCTCTCTAGGAAACCTGGGTAGTGGGGCTTGCCAGCAGCTAGCAATAGCGTTTCCTTATTTCTTGCATTCATGAAAAGATGATGCAAAAGATGATGCACTTTTCAGTAACTGCTCTTCCTCTTTTTCCTTAGCTCTGACACAACTCCTCTCTTAAATGGATCAAGCCAGGACAGAATGTTTGAGACCATGGCTGTGGAGATCGAACAACTTCTGGGAAAGGTATCTCAAGTTACTGTGCTTTTACTTCAGCACGTAGGAAGTAGTGCAGTACAGGTTTCTGTGATGAATGTTAGGAAATACTAGCGTGAGTGATAGCCAAGTGTTTCTGAAGGTATGTGTCTGTCGTTACAGCTAGCTCCTTCAACTTACGCGTTGTAACTTTCTTAAAGAATAAGTCATTTCATGTTTTGAGTTTGTTTTGGTTTTTTTCCTGTGTCTAGCTTACTGGAATAAATGACAAAATGGCAGAATACACAAATAGCGCAGGAGTCCCGTCCCTGAATGCTGCACTGATGCACACGTTACAGCGTCATAGAGACATATTGCAGGTAACAAATGCACGTCCTTGTTTTTATTTTGTTGCTTTGTTTGGAATAATTATCAGTAGTGCTGATACCACAGCATGCTTGAACGTTTTACAAGAAGATTTAAATGCCACCGATCCCATCTCACTTTTCTTCTCTCCAAGCACCCCAATCAGTGAACCTGAGTTGAAAAAATAGCATTTTTTTAATGTTGTATTGGTGACTAGCACCTAGCTAAGAACGGTAAAACATTCTGTCTTATGTAGGTCTTATATAACTTATATAGTTCTGTGTAATATAGCGAAAGGGGAAGAGTATTGTAATGAGTTATCTTGTCTGTGTAGTCTATCACATATGAGAGGGAACATCCCAGTTAAGATAAGACAATATGATTATAAACCCATCCAGACTGCTAAAGGGACTTGAAGGAAATGTGATGACTAAAGCTACTAATTAACTTTATAAATCAACGATGTTTCAAACTGCTGATGTTTTCGTGTCGTAATAATGTTAAAAACGCACGGTTTGTTATTTATTGGCTGGTCATGTACAGTTTGATTTCTGTTTTGTACCCGTGCAATACACAATATAAAAAGCATAGTGTTTTGTAAAAGCCATAGCATTTATATGAAAAATTCTACCGAATGTTACAATGACTTTGGTGGACACCGATTGCCAGTTAAATCAGTTTTCAAGAAGTGTTAGCTGCCTGAAATGTTTTCCAATGTAAAATTGCAACTTGAAGGTTAAAAAAAAGTCATCTTCACTCTTCAGAAAAGACTTTTTTTTTTCCATCTGGTGTAACTTAACAAAATAAACCCAAGAACGTCTTCACCGTGCAAAACAAATAGGTTTTACTAGGGCTTATTATTCAGCCAGTCGTGGGAGATTCCAACACAAAATGATAATTCATCAGAAAGGTGAAGATATATGAAATTGGGACAAGAAATTACAGTGTTTTAAACCTAAATTACAGAATTCCCTCTAGAACCTTAGCTGTACCTATCAAAAGTTAGCAAATACTGCAAGAGCATTGAGTTTTAAAAATATTTGGCATTAACTTCCAGGTGGTTTTGGTGTTACTTTAGTGAGTTGGTCTTGCACTTTGTATTAGAGAACAATTAACATTTTAAAAGATGGCTGGATCTTACTAGAGTGTTTTGTTGAATTGTTCTCATGATCCTTGTTTTGGAACAATTGTTTTGTTACAGGATTATACGCATGAATTCCACAAAACCAAAGCGAACTTCTTGGCAATACGAGAAAGGGAGAATCTGTTGGGATCAGTACGGAAAGATATTGAGTAAGTCGTGTTGTGTGTTACAGCAGCGGCACGGGACTGTCCTTGGGTGAAGACGACAGCTGCCCTCGTATAGGAGAATACTTGGCGTAGCTTATTCATCTATGCTCTGAACAAAGCAAAAGAAGTTATTTGAATTGACAACTTTTATTAAGGTTATAAGATTCCGTTTTGGCTTGCTTTTTTTTTTTTTTTAACTGAAAAGGAATTCATGTTTTTAAAATAAAACTATTATGCTATGCCAAATCACATTAAAAATGTCCAGAACTTTTCTATTTGGTTACTTCAGAGTAACGCAGCGTGATACGTATGTAAATCAGTTAATACTGTCTAATGAAAAGCCTCTGGAAAAAGTGTTTTTCAACTCTTATTATTTTTTACATTTTAGATCATATAAAAGTGGGTCTGGAGTGAATAACAGAAGAACAGAACTATTCCTGAAGGAACACGAACACCTTCGAAAGTAGGTGTTTGTTTTTTGGGTTTTTTTACTTGCGTTGGAGGAGTCTGTCTTCTCTGGGGAATGAAACATTCTTAATTTCAACTATGGGTGAAAGCTTTGTCTTTTGTAGATATTGTCCACACTGAATGTCTTGCACTGTATTCTGTGAGGGTGCTGCTACTTATGCAGCTGGATAAACATTTATTGCTCATGCTGACTGTGAAATGCATGCAGTAGGTAGTAATCGTGGTAGTTTTCAGTGATTTTGACTTAGGATCTTGCCAGCGCTAAGTGACACGTATATATTGTCATCAGTGGGTTTCGCAAGTCACTTGTGACTCAGACTTCATGCTTGGCCTCTTCTCTTCTTAAGAAAGTAGATGTCTTTGCAGTATACTAACTGGGATAAGGGTGAAAAAACAAAACAGAAAGTCATGATTTCTTTATTTGTCAGAGTCAGACAGAGAAGAGTATTTTTTTCCTTTTGTTTCTACTGAATGTATATAAAAGGTCATGGAAGACACTAATTCCAAAATTACCTGTGCACTTCAATGTTTGCAAATCAACTGTAGCTTATTGGCCAAGATAACAAGAAAAACAGAAAGCACTTTCTTTTTATTTTTCTTGCCAAGAGGGCATTAGATTATGAGTAGCAAAAGCAGCACACTCTGAAGGAAGAGCGCTGGAAGGTTCATGTTTTCTTGATAGTCCAGAAGTAGCACTGATCATGGTTTCTGAGTTCTTGACTGTAGTCATGCTAAACTTCAATCTTACACCAGAGGGCAGGCTTTCATTTAAAAAAAAAAAATAAAAAATTACCTGTGGCTTTCTCAAATGTGCTTTCTTAAGATAACTTAAACTTCTAGCCAAAACTGCACAAAAAGCTTTTACAGGAAATTAAACCCAAATTTCTTGATTGTGGCTTACCACTACTTTACCCTCAATTTTCTTTAATATCCTTAAAACAGAAATTAATTAATTGAAAGCTTGAATTGTGATTTTTCTTAGGTTGAATTTATTATTAAACGCGTATGATCAGGAATGTAAAGTTTCCAGGAAAAAACCCCCACAGTCTTAATATTTTGGAAGTGAATGTTACCTGAAATACTGTACTTTGAAGAATCAATGTCAGTTAATCTGAGTAATCCTGATTCCTTCTAGATGTTGTGGTTGGGGTTTTTTTGGTTTTGCTTTGTTTTTTTATTGGAGGGGTAGTAAGTACTTTTATACACTTGGCATTTTATTAAAAGAAAGCTACAAATAAAATATTTCTGGAGTTGTAAAATATAGTTAGCAGAAACTGACATTCCTCTGAGTGCAGTACTTGGAGAAGTTTGAAAGGAGAGGAAAACTTAAAACATTTTTGTAAACATCTTGCCGATCTCTTCAGAATTTGAGCTTAGCATTCACTGAGGCATCGATTACTTTGATCTCATTAAACACACTAAACTCTCAAGTATGTTTTTAGGAAAAAAATACATGCAAAATAGAACTAAATAAGGCAGTTTCAGAAACAGTTAAACCATCATCTAGGTGATTATTTGGAAATATCAAGACTTTAAAAAAAACAAACCCGAAACAACTAAAAGCTACCACAGTGAGAAAAAGAAAAAAAGAAATGTCTGATTTGGGGATCTTTAGGAAAACAGGACCAAAACTAATCATGGAATACTACTGCAAGGTGGAGATAACTGTAAAGTGTATGAAATCTGGTGTAGAAACAGAAGACAGCCTTGGCAAGAAATCAAAGCTTGCAACATGTTCAAAACTTTTGAATTGAGTATCAGTAAGCTCAGAAATAGATATCAGCAGAGGAAATTATTAAAGAGTTTCAACATACTTGTCTTCAGAGAAAGCAGTTAATGAGCTATTAATGCCAAAAAGCTGTAAAAGCTTGCAAAAGGTCCCAGGAAATCACCAGGACCTGGCAGATTATACCAGACGTGCTCCTAGGATAAGCTGACAAGCCGTGTTTTTGACTCTTGATGCTGAATATTTGCAGTGCAGTAAATCATGGTGCTAGACTAATTGATAGAACTACATGATAAATATATGTATACAGTGTCACAGAGACACAACAGTAAAAATTCAGAAGTATTTTTAGTGAAGTTGTGAAACCTATGAAAACATCTTGAAGAACGGAGGTGGGTACATAAACTTTGCAAGTGTATTATTATATGCTGCAGGGTAATGAAATAACGCCACAGGGATGATATATCTCTATCGAATATTGGAGCGTTCACTTGGTCTTGACCCTGCTTAATTTATGATATTAAGTACTTTAACCTATTACATATTTATTCCATGATCTGATAATGGAGAACGTATACGCCGTTACCCCACTGCAGAATACCAGACTCATCTGTCAGCCTTTTTCTTTATGCGCTGCCTTGTGAGACAGGGTAAGCGGAAACTTGAGTTTACTCTTGGCGGTGTTTTCCGTGAATGCTCTTTAAAAAGCATGTTGGCAGCCTTAGGCAGTATTGTTTGTGGCGGTGTCTCACTTAGGACTAAGAGGAGGAGAGCCAGAAAGCTCTTCGCTGGGAGGGACTTTAGAGAGACCTCTGCTTTTTGCCTAAATCTGCCTTTTTGTTACGTTTTTAACATCGTCTCTTCTAGGAGGACTAAGAACGAAGGAGAATCTATGTTAATTTTATAGGTAATCATAGAAAAGGAGAGGAAATAAAAAAAAAAAAGTAATCTGAGAGTACAAAATTCTGATGAATAAAAGGATCCAACGTATATTAAGCAGCAAGGGAATTCCAACAGCTGAAGCGCTGTGCAAACCCTTGCTATGCCTGTAATAGATAAACCTGCCGTCCATTAAGCCGTGAGGATCCTGCATCCATTTGGATTCGCTTTCCCTGGGTGGGGCTGGCTGCTGCGTCAGTGCTGCTGGCACAAGGGTGTTGTGCGCTTCCATGTTAGGATCATGGTGCTGCCGGGGCAGCCCTCGGGCTGGGGGCATGCGGGGCGCTGCGCTGCTGCACCCCGGTTCTGGGCGGGTTAGAAACAGCATATCGTGTTCGTCTGTCTTCGACTGAAAGCTTCGCTGCCGGTTCAGTTCATTTTATAAATCGCTTGATCCTGAGTTTTATTGGGAAAGGAGATTTGTCTAGAATTTTTATTGACTGTGGATAGGAGGCATAAAGTTTCTAAGTCACTTGGTTTCCTACTTAATTTCTATACAGGTAATTCGAGGATAGTTTTACCTGCCTCTGGAAAGAAAAACAATAAAGCCTAAATTTTTTAATAAAAATTTTAACACCTGTTAGTTGAAATGAGGCTGGAAGATGGGGTTTGTTGAATATTGATGCCCTATTAATATTTTTACCTAATACCTTAGAGCTTTTGGCGTGTCAGATGCTTAAGGAAATACCAAATCTAGCACGGTTATGTTTGGAGTTGATTTTTGAATGCTTGTTTTCTTGGATCTGTGCCATTCAGTAAAGGTGTTTGTCTCATCTTCTCTATTTGTATGCTTTTGGCCGGGAAGGTACACAAGTCATCCTTATAATACTGTTTTCCATTTAAAGAAAACAGTTTTGATGAATAGGTCTGGCTTAGCATTTTGAAAAGTGCTGCCTCGGATGAAAGAGTCCTGTCAACTTAGTGTTTGCCCTGAGAAGTTCTGCAGTTATTGATGAGTTACAGCCTAAGTCAGCAAAGAAGGGACTAATGTGTTTGATTAAATTTGCAATATTGCACGTGCGAGTGAAAATCTCCCTTATGTTAGTACTTGCATTGTATGTGAGTGATAGCATATCAGGTGATACTGATGCATTTGTGTAAAAGTTGATGAAGGCTTCTGAGGTTTAGATAGAAATTACATATTTTATTACCTGTGATTAATTCCTTGTACAACTAGATGAAAACTAGACCACTTAGTGATTGTCAGCATTCGCTGTAGTACATTTGTTCTGTCATTGTAAGGCCACTGTATGAGTATTCCTTTATTACTCAGTTCCGGTGCTCAAAAATTAGACATTTGTCCTTTTCCAAAGGAAGTGGCTGGTGGTGAAGCAGGTGCCTGTGCTGGTGCAGATATCATGAGCTGTGTTTTTAATTATTGTCAGATGCCTGTGTGTTTCTGGTGAGTGGTGCTGTGCAGGTTATCTGTCTATCCAGTAAAAATTGCTTCAGCATAGAGTATTGGGTGTAAGTGATGCAGGTAGATGAGATGAACCTGCGCGAAGTGTTCAGGCTGGCTGAGGACACAAACCAGCCCTGCCTGGCTTCAGACGTTTAGCCCTGGGAACAGAGAGGCTGGGGGTACCAGAGGAGGTGGGTGACAAACTTTGAAGGCGAAAAGGAAGAGAGCAAACAAATCAGAGGGATGTGTTCTGCATGTGGAAGCAAAAAGAGGAATAAGAGAATTGAGCACAAGAAATAACAAGAATGTGCGGCGGTTGCATAATGGTGCTATTAATAATACATACCTGATCTATGGAGATAATTAGGATAAATTAATGTTCATGCAGCACTTCACATATATGAAGTAGACTGGAGTACTAAATGTTTTTATTACTATTATTATTATTGCATTTCCTTTTTCAGCAGACTATTTCAAACTTCCTGTTGTTTGGGCAGAAATAACCACATTCAGGGCACAATAATCACTGGGAAACCGCTTTCAAACTTTGTTCATGATACAGTCCAGATCTTAATAAAGGGAGTGACTTGTTGACCATTTTTCCTCTAAATACCATTTTCACTTCAGTACTGATTTACACAAAGTCAGCTTAATGAGCTGCTGTCACACCTTACAGGGCTTACAGGTGTGGTGATCTTTTGTGAAAAAGCTAGCAGTTTTCAACCTTAATTTAACTTCCTTTTCTTTGTTACTGCTGTTCGCTGCCTGCACACCCTGGTTTCCATTCACTGTGCTGCTGCTGCTCAGCTCCCTTTGGATTTTAGTGGACCTTCAGTATTGGATTAAAACCAGAGAACTGCCGTTGGTCTCCCCTTCCATCCCCTCCCTCGCCTCCAGTTGCAGAGAGACACACAGATACCTGGGCAGTTACCATTCCAGCTGACACATGGTTTGCCTCTGCATCTCCTTCATCTTCTCTCAGAAAGAAAGAGACTGTAGGAAAAACAGCTAATTCACCAATTCCTTTTTCCTTCCCAAGGTGGTTGGGGAAGCAGCAGGGAGGGAGGAGTGTGATAAGCCTCTTCCCTGGCTGCCTGCTCTGCAGTCTCAGAACTGCTGAGCTCCACTTTAGTCAGGCCCAATAAGGTATTCTTTTTTAATTGCAAAACTTGCCTCTAAATTAACCTTATTTTTTTGTTCATGTCAAAGCGGAATGCAGTGTTCTTGTTCCTCTATACTCTTGCTGAGGGACATGGTTTAGGGGTGGTTTTGTCAGCGTAGGTTTATGGTTGGACTCGATGATCTTGAAGGTCTCTTCCAACCCAAGTGATTCTATGATTCTTAATTTTAATACAGATTTTGACTGAAGCAACCCTTGAAAATGAATAATTTTCTTTGCTTTATAGCAGTCATGAAAAAACCAAAAGAGATCTGCTGTGAAAGGCCAGTCCATGCTATCCATGGCCTTGATTTGGACTGTTTGCCAAGAAGCACTGAATACGGTGTAATTTGGCTGCAGAATTACTGGGCAGTAGTAACTGAAGGCTGCAGCTCTTTGTCTATTGAACTGGAAGATACAGTGCAATGAGGGATTGAGGAATCTGGGTTAAAATGTTTCTCTGCTGGCCATTAATTGCGAGAGAGGTCTGGCAATGGTGTGTCCCTGTTTTCCCAAGTACCTTTCACTTGTTTTCTTTGTTTCTGGAATAAGGATGTTTGGGAAACTCTTGCATTAAAAGTGGGTGCTAGTGCCTCAGCTAGCCAGTCAGAATGAATGGGGTAATTACCTTACTGACTGATTTACCATGGAATATCCATAACACAGACTTTTTGGGAAGGGCTATGCACTCTGTCTGAGCAGCAGCACAGATAAAATGGTTTTCAAGGAAGGGATTTGAACAAAGGAGGATTTTTGGTATTGCAAAAGCTTACTTAAAGATGCACAATGGCTTGTACTGTAATCCTATTTCAAAATAAAATTCTGTTTTCTCTTTCTGCTTTGTCTCCTATTGCTGCAGAGTTTTCTTGATTGCAGCTACGCATCAGTGATTCCTTCCTTTAGCCTTATATCTGCATGGAACTGAATGGGTTTTATTTCCAAGCCTGCTGGCAGAACCTCTGTCTCTTGAAGATTCGTGGCAGAATGACATAAGGCCACTTCGTAAGTGGCTGGATTGGCTTCCCCTGTGACAGTCCCAGACTGAACATGAGACTTGGGCATATCATATACTTAGCTACAACACCGCACTGAGCACAACTCACGTATTTCCTTATTTTAATAGTAAATATTCCTCAATGAGGGAGATGGTTCATGTCTTCTGGAAAAGAGGAAACTTCACTGCTTATTATGTGACTGTATGAGCAAGTTATTGAAGTAGTTTAATGAGGATTTGGGGAGGTTCAAAGCTTGCAGGCAATGAAGGAAGATGCTCTCCTGGGTATCGTTATTATTTATAAATAACTTAATAAAAGGGCGTGAAAATCAGCCAAGCACTTCATGATTTAAAAGAGGTTTTCCCTCTAAAAATAGCTTGAGCTTCATTAGAGTAAAATCAACTAGTGCTTTTCATCTTCCTGTGCTGTATGTAGGACTTAAAAAAACAAACCTACCCCAAAACACTAAAGATTATACTTGTCTCACAAGGTTTATTTGCATGCTTTCCTTATAGTTGTATTGCTTTAAAGAATACTGTATTCAATAATTTCCCTGACATTGATGACTTGTGATATTTTTATACCTCATTGTGTCTATAAATGAGTGATATTTGAAGGAAGGAGGGGGGGAACCAAAACCAATGAGCCCAGCACAAACATGCGCATAACCTACTTTGTAACTTCCTGTACAAAATTGGATTATCCAGGTGACAAAAGGTGCAGTCACACAGGTGTTAGTGTTAAGAACCTCAAACTTGTTGTTTGATTTTCATCTGTATAAAATGTGAAGGTTTATGCATGAACTTCCATGTACCCCTAGAAAAGAGGCATCAGAAACTATCCTAGGTGGTTTTGAATGTCTGCAGAGAGATTACCCAACTATATCACAGAAGAAGGGTGGTTAGGACTAAAACTCTGCTCTGGTTCTCCGTTTGGAGCTTTCCCTTAGAAACAACACTATGCCCTTGATTTGGGGAGAGGGAGGGATATAAAACCACACTTCAAACTTCAGAGCTCTGTGTCTGCTTCTGAAGTTTCTTGCTCATTTTGGAAATAAACAAGTCGGTGATGCATGTTTTATTTGTTTTTAGCATTCCTTTCAACAGTTTCTTAACTAGGACACCTTTCCCCCCGCCCCAAGGTCTGTATTGAAATTAGGACTTTGACAAGTACTGAAATCCTTCTTACATGGGTTGGTTCTGAAAAGTAGGTGCATCTTTTGAACAGAATCAACAATCGCTGAGAATTTCTCCTGTGGCATCTGAGAATCCCTTATTATTCTAATGTGGCGTGTCATTTTTTTGTCGGCGTGGCTGTGTACTTCCTCCTTCTTTAAGGCCAGAAGTGCTTGCTCATTATTTGCTATTGGAACCCCCTGTGCAAACAAGCTGTTGAATTTCATTTGATGTGTGTGGAGATGTTAAACAGTGATTATTTCCATTTTTCTCAAATACAGAGTGTACCTCTGGAAAGTTACTGTATTACTGTATAAACGTTATTCTTGAATTTATTTAATTTGAACTTCTGTATTAATGCATTGGAATGAGGTTCTTGTTCTTGGCTGCTCTGTGGTAGGCTATGCAGCTGCCTTAGTGTGGTGCTGTATTTGGTTTGGTAAAAGGCATTGACTCCCATTTGCTGAGGATACTTTCTATTGAATCCATGCTGGTAAGCAGAACTAGATCCAAATTCCCACTAAAACATGCCTATTTTAGCCTGATAATACAATTTTGCTTAGAACCTTTAAAGGATGGTAGTTTCGTTGTCAAATGAAAAATACAGAGTGCTTTCCTCTCGCTTGAGAGACTTGTTTGTATTGAATATAGTCACACTTCTGGAAGAATGCAGCTTGTTCAGTCTTTGATAAAAAGACAAGCCTAAGAACGCGGTGAAATTAGGTCAGGAGAAAAATGTTGAGATCTTCATCCATTAAGGCATTTAATCCTGAATTTGGATTGCAGATGGTTTAAATGCAGTGTGCGCTTTAAATTTTGAACCACAAGTGTTCATTATATTGCATAGTTAACTATGCACTTTTGAGAATCATTTTCTGAAACTTAATAAACAGAGAGGTAGGCAGTTGTAACGTTAGGTGCAGTCCCAAGTCCTGTGTGAAAGCCATATAGCTTTCAACATCTACCAAACAAACCCTCAAAACCACAGCAGGCAAAAATGCAGTGGAAGCAGAATACATTTCTATCAATGTGTATTTTAGGGTTTTGTACTGAATTAAAACTGGGTTGTCATCCCAGGGGTAACGTTCACTTCATTTCTGTGTTAGCTTCACTGGAAATGAAGAAGATATTAATTACAAAGTTGTCTATATGATGGGGCTCTTCTGGAAGGCATTCCCCCTTGTGTTCTCTTTTGGTTACTTAGGAGTGTGTGAGTAGTAGAACAATTTTTTTAGCTTTGTCTAGCTTTAATAAAAAAACACTGAGCTAGAAAAGTGGCACAATCTTTTTTGTTGCAGTACAGACTAAAAACAGCTTGTGTTTCGTGTAAGTTGCGCATCTGTCTTGTCTGTGTGTGCCCAACAAATCAGTAATGGCAGGTTATCTTGGTAAAGCTTATTTTTCGTCAGATCAGTGTTGGATATCAAGGGCTGTGTTGCTTGGTTTTGAGGGTTTCTTCCCTTTAGTTAAAAGCATAATCTAAATTATATGTTTTAAACCAGGCAAAATAATGAAAACAGCACTCCTGCTGAATGCTAGTTCTGCATGCAGCATGTAAAATTTGAGGAAATGCCGATATAGTCCATTAGTAAGTTACTGGAATTGTTCTGACAGTTGTGGTTACTGATAATGACTTACAGTAAGGCTTGCCCTTCTCAGTTCATTTAACTTTGTTCCTATGGGTAATATGGAGCAATTACATGGGAGGGCCAATCTATCCAGGAACTTTCACAACCATGAATAGAGCCTCTAGAAACCTCATTATGTGGCTGTTGGTGCCATCCTGGCATTGGGTTTATGCTTACTAATAGGCAACCAGCTGCTGCACTTCATTTAGATGGTAGGAGCTGTTTTCATTTTAAGTTTTTAACTGCGTTCTTTGGGTAAACTGTATACTGCAGATTATTGAGAAGGCTCTTATTTCCTTATAGATTAGCTTTAAAGGAAGAAGTATTGCTGTTGCTCACCCTCTTGGGACTCTCAAACATCAGGCACTCCCGCCAGTAGTCTTTCTATGTGCCAAAGAGCTTTCTTGGCTAACCCCTCTTTTTGCAGAAACATTTCTTTCCCTCAGTTGCTAATTCCCAGACAAGTCCATGGAGGTGCAGGCTGTACCCTTTGGAAGTCCAGGAGAAACAGCCCATTGGTGTTCTCAGACCTGTGAAGATGGATCCCTGTGTTCGGGGATCTCCCCACAAAGGCTGAGCATCCTTTGTATTTGCTTGCATCCATTAAATTGTTCTTTAAACTGAGTTAGAACAATTTAATCTTTTCATTGGTCGCTGTGCATATCTAGACATGTTTACAGATGTTAGACAGCTGCAAAGAAAGTACTTACGTTAGCTTATCTTAAATCCGAATTGTTGGAATTGATAAGCTGTTGAGATACTTATTTAGTGATGTAGCCAGGAATCCAATTTTTAGTGAATTTTGTGTTACAGGATTGCAAGTTGGAGAGAGTAGGTTTCCCCAACAATAACAATGAGTTTATTTTCCTGGAAACCCTTTGGCAGATTCTTCCCTATGGTGAAAAGCATGTCTTTTGCATGTTTGGGTTTGCGGTTTTCTTCTGCATATACAAGGTACATGTGAACCATCTGGAAAGAAATTCAACCCCAAGTAGTGCTGATTAACTCCTGCCTAGAGCAATGGGTTATGGTCCGGTGCCTTTCATTCTAGATTTAACAAACTGCTTGCATTGATTAAAAGCAACGTGATGTTGTGCTATTGTGCTTTTTCCTTTTCCAGTTGTGCAACTATTCCTCATTTTTATTGAAAGAGATTCCTGAGTGTCAGACTCCCCGGTACAATGATCTTCAGAAATAAGCTTAGTTATGTGTTTAGAGTTTGTGGGTGCGATGTTGTTGATAACATATTGTTCCTTTGGAGTAAATTTATACTTAATGCTCATGTTCGTGCGGGTTTTTATGTTTGATTGTTGTAGGCTCTTACTTCATTTTGCCTGTGGCGACAGAAAGCACGAAAACATTGCGTCATCTTAGCATCCAGATTTATGCTTTAATTAGCATATAAAGGGAACCCACAAAAGATAGCAGCTTGTGTTGAAATTTGAACCTTTCTCTGCTTTTGGAGTGGCTTCTGTGGGCAAACTGTTCATCCCTGAAAAAGCCCATTTTACCTCATGTCTTTGTTTTTGTCCAGCTAGCTCTTGCTATGCTGGAAATGTAAGATGTATGCTTCCTAATCAAATATATTCCTTTTCCTCCCTGTGCTGTTGCATGCTGTGCATTCATAGCAGGTGCTGCTTCTCTTCTTTGATAAAAACACTTGAGCGAATTTTGTGGTGTCTGCACAGTCCTCTATTATAAATTTTCTGTCTTTGGGTTTTGGGGTGTGTTTGTCTCGCCCTGCTTTTGTGTTGGGTCTCAGTCAATGAGTAGGCTTCTACACCGATTTTTGTCTTCATTGGCAACCGTAGGAAACTGTCCAAACTAGCTAAGCAGCTCCAGTGGAATTCACTCTGACACTAAATTCAATCAAGCTTGCAACAAGTCTTATGAAATCTGTAGTATCTTGTTCGTTATCACAGGAAGAAAACCCAGAGTGTTCTGCTTTAAGTTCTTCCACTTCAGTTTTTAAAGAGCTTAATGATCTTCTGAATTTTTTAGATAAGGTATGTTGATGGCAAGCAGAAAAAATGAGTTGGATCCATGTGTGTGTGTGCGCGCGCACGCAGTGTTTCTTTTACTTGTGAGTTAGGAATGATTATTGTGGTGGAAATAACGGGCTTTATAAGTCTGATTTGCTTCTTCATAATCTGTAGTTTTGTGTTAGAGTATCAAGTATGTTTTTGCCGTATTTGCATTCTCGGAAGCTCCACATTGCCTGGTGATCCAGGACTGTGAAAATACAAAAGATTTCTTGCGGGCAGTTTGAGAGAGCTGAAACTAATGAGGGATCTTGCAGTTAGAGGCCGAACAAAATAAAATTATTATTTCTGTATTTATTCTTTATGAAAGTAAGAAAATAGTTATCAAGTGCTCTATTAGTTTATTTTACAAGGTTTTTCCCGAATCCTTTTAAATTATTCTTTGTGATAATACTGCCCTTAATTTCATCTGAAGGGTTTAAAGTGCGTTGTGAATGAGTTGAGTGCAGATGAGTCCTAGTGCTGTATCTTGTTTCTCTGACAAGTGTTTGTATTGGGTGTCCAGCTAGTAAGTCAGTAGCAAAATCTACAGATCATGGGAGAAGCCCAGTCCTCACCTAAATAATCATCTATATCACTGAATTTTAACTACTGGCATAGAGATTTGCTTTAAAAAAAAACCCAAAAAAACATAAAATGTTTTCTTTAGTTGTAAAAGCTTGACGTGATGATGGGCAGCCGCCTTTTCTATCCTAGAGGCGTATTTCACTTAATTTTTCCTTTGGATTAATTTACCTGTCTGCATATTTAAATGACAAACTGCATAATCTTTTTTGAAGACGGCAGTTGCAGAGAGGCCTGATTATTTCATATGCATCACTGCTACTGTTGGATTTGTGCCATTTATTACAGTAGGTGATTGCCTCAGCATCTTTCAGCATTTCTTTCGTATAGTATTTTTAAATGGCTTTGTCAAAATGCCATCTGTCTCGACAGGTGAAAATTCATAGCTTACTGAAACAGATGGCAAATCAGATTAATATTGCCCAGAACCATCATTTTGCTTGCTTGGATGTTCATAAGGAAATGTCCACTGGATTTGTTGTGCTTACTTGGAAAGCGGAAGAACAAAGTCGAGACATCATTTTTTTTTTAAGAGCCTCTTTTTTTACTGTTTGGAATGTGTAACTTAAGCAAAACTACCTCTTTCAGTTTTTTTGTTTTGTTCTGTCAAACAGTTGAAATTAACGTTATTCATAATTGTGAGAATGACTTCTATTTGTGTAAAAACAAGTTATTAATAGTCAGAGATCTGTAAACTTCCCTTGGGTCTCTGGGCCCTGTTGTACATCGTGTTCCTGATCTCCCTTAGATCTGACTGTTATTTTCTGTTGTTATTAACAGTAAAATGATGACACAAGTGCTTGCTTCTGTTTGGTCATCACTGTAAGTGAACGTTACTCTGTATTTGCCAAGAACTTTGAAACACTTTGAGGTGCGATATGAGTGCATGTTACTGCCTTTAGGAAAGCCTCTAGCATCTGCTTAAACTGAACTTTTGCAGGAAGTACTAAACTTAGCAGAACTCTGAGGGATTCTGATGTCTAGATTTTTAGCATAAAATGTTCCTGTTCACACCGCTGTTACCAAAATTTCAGTGAATGTCACTGCCATTTTCTGCTGGGGTTTGTTCACCTGCTGAAGCTTGCAGGTAGAGATGTTTTTGGAAATCCTCTCAGGGCCATCAAAAGATTATGCTTCTTGGAGCAGGAAGAACATATAGGAAGTTGTATTTAGTAAATCTGTATGCTTCCCAGCTATTTATTTAAGACTCTAAGAGTTCAGTCTGCCCTTACCTATGCATCAGTCATTCAGAAGAAAGCTCGTATGCATCTTATCCTTTCAAACAGTTGGGATGACCTCCCTGTAGCTTGAGAAACATTGATCTTGTGCCTTCAGGTGCCTGTTTTGTGCCTGGTGTTGGCATTTGCATCTAATGTCTGAGTTTGTTGGTATTGAGAACTGTTTATTGCGCGGTTTATACCTTTTTATTAACTTCTGTGTGTCATCATATTACAGGTATCTACGTTTCCAGGATTTATTTTTATAGGTGTATATACATCTCTCTATATATATAAAAAATAATGAGAATAATGTAATTGAATCTGAAGCTTTTAAATACTTTCTGTGTTTATGTCTCTGATTAAGTAATAAAACTGCCTAACTGCAGCTTTCTCTAACATAAAAAGCAGTTAGTGTAACTGCTGCAAGTGGGCAAGCCTAATTTTTTGTGCTCTGAAAACCGTCAAGAACATCCTAGTTCACTTAAGGTCTCCGAATGTGTTCAACTTCCCTGTCTTCTTCAGTTCATCAACATGAAAATACTGTAATTTCATCAGTTAAATGGTCAAGAGCTGGTAATGGTGGTGATTTTTCCAGGGTAGAGGTTTTTTTAATAGGACTGTTCTAGCAATGTTTTTTTTCACAGAATTAGTGTAACTTGTTTCCAGCTAGGCTCCTGGTATCTTTTTGTGGTTAAGAAATTAAAAAAAACAAGCCAACAAAACAAAACCACCCAAACAAAACCTCAACCTTTTTAAAAATGGTGCATTCTTGTGCACCGTTCTTGCTTTTTGGACTGTTTTCTGATGTTTTTGCAGTTTAATCTTACTATGCAGAGCCCACATAATATACTTGTCTGTTAGAGACTGTGCATGAAAGGCACATTCTCAGTTGAATTTTGTATCTTTGAAAATTGGCAGATACAGAAATCTTTAATGCATCACTTTTCTGTTCTGCTTGCCTTGGGGACATTATCAGATGCTGTGAGACTTGAGACTGGTTACATCATTTTGTGTACATAACTATAGTGTTTTACTTCTCTGTGCCAGTGGTAATAAATACTACACAGTGAATGAAAATGGTTTTATTTGATTATACCAATGGGCTTGCAACTGATGTGAATCTTTGGAGTGTAGGGGGTTTTTTTTGGGAGCAGAAAGAAGTGTTCCAGTGTTTTCAGTGTTTGCTGCCCCAGTTGAGTCCCTCTCAACTTGAAATCGGGCAAAATATTTTTAGTGCTCTGTGTGCTATCTCCATATTTCAAGCCATGGACTGGACTGAAATAGCAACCTTCATGTTTTCACTCCTCTTCACAGACAAATAAGGACATTCNCCCCCCCCGAGCAGTTTACACACGCGTGCGCACGCTGCACAACGTGCTCCTTCACCGTGCCTCCAGCTGGAGGTGTGGGGGGATCTCCAGAATTTCTGTGGGTTGAAGAAAAGTTCCAAATCGGGCAGCTCCGGCTGAGTCAGAGGCAGAACTGTGCTGCGCCGGAGGCTGCAGGAGAGAAGGCTGATACCTTCCCTTCTTGAGGTGGCAAAACACTTGGAACGAGGAGGAGGGACGATGAAGAAGGTCATGCCCTTTCAGCGTCTTTTAGTTTAGCAGCAATAAATTCTGCTTTAATATTGGAAGCAATATCCAGTACAACATAAAACTTCTATCAGATTGATTTCCTTCTTAAACAGCAAACTCACTTTTTTGTTGTTGTTATTCTCCAAGAATTTGTATAAATCTGTGGGGTAAATGGAGCAATTGTAGGGGTGTGGGAAGCAGGGATGGAGCCACCTATTCTTTGTCAGTCTTACATTTGAGATATTGATTGCTTTAACATGATACGTTTTTCTGGGCTTTCATAATTGGCTGTAAAACGGTGATTAAAAACCTGTCTATAATGAGTTGAGTACAGAAGAAGAGAAATTGCTCAAGTCTTCCGAGGATCTTGTTTGTCATCTTAATGTCGCGCATCCGTTTTTAAATGAAATGTTCTCTCTGTGGTGTTGTATTTTAGGCTGTCCTTTTCCCAGTGATGCTACATAGAAACTGAATTAATGTGTGGCAGCAAGGGGGAAGGGGCATGTGGTATCAAGATCTTTCTCTTACAGATGGCACGTATTCTGTTTCCCATAAGCATCGCTTAATTCTCATCCAACAATATTACTATAGAAAGAACTTGCCTCGTTAGCCACCATAAAGCAGTGTTTAGTTAACTAGCTCTGAGATGTTATTACCTGGAGCCAAGCCTCAGCTTTTATTGTTAACTGCTTTTTTTGAGGGGGTGGGCAGGAATGACTAGAGTTAAAGTGGAAAAAAAATAGGTACTTCCCTAATACTCCTTTCCAAACTGTCCTGGGCTCCTGGTATACATCAGGCTCAGTTAACATTAATTAGCCAGGAATCATGGAGCCCATTCCCTTTTTTCTGTCTTCTTGGTATTTTATGTGTTCTGAGCATCTGCTCCTGCATACAGTTAGGAAATGCTGCTCTAGAGGACACTGTGCGTCTTCTCCAAAGACTCATACATACCAAATCTATATAGTAGCAAAAAGTGACAGTATGCTGAAATTAGACATTCTAAGGGCAAATTTGTGAAGGATTACATTATGGAGATCTTTGGTTTAATAATCTAAAATAATACTTGGTGCTTGTTCCTTTTTTAACAACTTTTTCTTTTGGCTTTCAGCTCAGATCGACTGATAGAAGAAACAATAAGGTAAAAATGAACTCATTAATTTTCATTCTTTTCTGTACAATCAGTGTTTACATTGAATTGTGTCCAAAGATGTCAGTCATTTTGTTTATACAATAACTGCATTGTTTACAACTCAAAGGCAGTATTACAATGAAATGGTGGTGGGTTTGGCTTTTTTCCCTGTTCAATATTGACATCATGGTGTTGCTTAAATATTTTATTCTTCCTAGTTTAGAAAATGTGGGTTTCTGTTCAAAGGTGAATAGCCCCCACAAAAACAAAAGGGGGTGATAGAGCAGGGTGAATCTCAGGTTGAGCTGTTGAGGGCTATTCCAGTAGTCAAGCTGTTGCTTCTCATAGTGATGCTCTTCTACAGTGTGATTTTTCTGTAATCCTTCGGTGTATTCAGCATCCTAGTGTGCAGCTGATATAGGTAGGTACTTTACCACAAGGGCTTGAGAGGTTATTGTTCCTGTATAGGTATTTATCTTTTGGTTTTTTACATGGTTAGAATACTTGAGTGGTATCTTCTCTAACTGATCTAGAAATTTTAGAACTGTAGCATCATAAATTACTTCTATCATCTCTGCCCTTCCCAGTTTTCCATTGAACTTGGGGATTTTGCAAACCAATAATTCAGAGTGCCTGACTTAATGGTTTTAAATTTTAGATTATTATTTAAAAAAAAAAAAGCGGGGGAGAGGGGAAAGAAATGAAGCTATGCTTTCAGATAATGCATGTACTGGCATAAGAAGAGTAATTAGAGGTGCAGCAAGGCTCTATATCCATTAAGGGCTAGCTAGCTTAAGTACATACAGTGGACTCAGTTTAATTAACATGGTGGAAGAATGTGTTAAGCCACGTTAATATGCATTGATGAACCAGAATTGGTCAGTATAATAATGTCTGAAAATGTGGATATAATCTCACCACAGCCTTAGGAAGATATTTGCCAAACTTAGCACAGTTACTGTGAATATTTGTTTTTCTTTGGGTTCTAGTCCTTTCCTGACTAAAAATCCTCTCCTTCATTGCCATGCTTGTAGCCCTACTTTTCTGTCTTGTAAAAATGCTCAACGTTCGTTGAATCTCTTATTTGCTGCCACTCCGGTAACTAGAGCATTAAACAGCGTATGGTGATTTATTGAGCTTAATAACCTGCAAAATGACTTGTATTTTATCATTTGAGCTCTTTGCCTGGCCTCTTGATTATGTGTCATCAGTGATGCTGAGAGTACGTGTGTGTGATCAGTGAACCTCCGTGTCGATGCACCTGTGCCACGTAGCCATGGCAAATGGCGCTCAGGACAGGGCAGCTACCTGAATATTCACCCAGGTTCCTCCATCCATTTTGAGCCCACTCAGAAGCTCTGTGGTGTCATCAGGAGGTTT
Organism: Chionis minor; assembly: GCA_013398295.1. Lineage (NCBI taxonomy): Eukaryota > Metazoa > Chordata > Aves > Charadriiformes > Chionidae > Chionis > Chionis minor. The sequence continues at coordinate 64,199 of VZSF01001572.1, read as the reverse complement.
AAAACTGCTTTGAGGTTCCTTTGCGTGACCCATGGTTGACTACAAATCATCTGTCTCCGTGGTGACTGCTTCTCACACAATAACCCCTGCCGCACCGCTTGGTTCAGAGCTCCTTGGTGCTGTTCACTGAAACCATTCCTTTTGTTAATAAATGAACGTTGATTTTTTTAAGAGGCTGGATTTCAGTATTCCTTGTTGCACCATTTATTATCTGTAGTAAATGAACTTCTTGGTGTAGCTGTTGCCAAAAACGTTCTACGATTCTTTTTGCAGAAAAAGAGTTTGATTTGGTAACAACATTGAGCAGGAAATGTAATTTCATTTATATCATCATAATTCAATTCTGACACTGTTGAAATCAGGGTGAATATTTTCTTTTACTATTTTTCTTGTTACTCCCAGTAATTACAGAATCCCAGGGGTCGGAAGGGACCTCTGGAGATCATCTGGTCCAACCCCCAGCCAGAACAGGCTCACCCAGAGCAGGTGGCACAGGATGGTGTCCAGCCGGGTTGGGAATGTCTCCAGAGTCGGAGGCTCCACCACCTTTCTGGGCAGCCTGTGCCAGTGTTAAATTGCAAGTGTTCAGGTTTGATATTAATTGGTGGTAAGCCATGCTGCATTTTAAGTGAATTTACCAGATATAAATTTATTTATCAATTGCTGCTAATCAACTTCTGATTATCAATTGCTTTATCTATCGTAAAACAGGTAAAAGAGGGACTTGTGCACGGGAAGCTGTTTGAATGCAGATTCCTTGAGTGAAGTGAGATGTAATTAGCTTGTTCTGGCTACTAATACTACTCTGTCTTCAAGCTTTACATCTGCTGTAGTTCATTACTCATTATTTGGGTGTAACTCAGGAAGTTAAGACGTCGCTTTTTATTTTTTTTGGGGTTGTTAATAAGCAGTGATTGTAAACACGGAAACATTTTTCTGTGCCTGCAGAGGCTTTTTGTTGAGCAGCTGCGGAGCAATGACCCTATTGCCCAGGCACTCCAGCCAGCACTGGTGGTGGAGCCTTTGCTCTAACTTTCTCTAGAAAAGAGACAAAACAAGTGCAGAGCCCAACTCTTCCTGTGCGTGCTCCTTCCACGGGAGCAAACATACCTGCAGGAGAATATACGGGCACCGAAGCTGGAATGATTCAGTGACTAAAGCGATGGGCAGGGCTGTCATTCCAGATGTTTTGTTAATACTGAACTTCTAATGAATTTTTCAAATGAATTACGTGAGACGGGTTCCTTACTGCAGCATATTTCTTTCCAGAAACGAGTGGGATGTGATACTTTGTACTGCAGTTCTTTTGGAACAGTGTTCACTTCTCTTGGCCAGATTTAAATATAAGCATAGATTTTGCTTAATATGTTTGGTGTTCTCGGGTTTTCATTTTCAAACATTATCACTTCTCCAAAATAGCGAACGATTTATTTCTTGTTTTCCAACAACTTATATTTTTAGGTTGGCTCAGTTTGAATTTTCTTATAGTTTTGCATGTACAACATGACAGGTTCTTAGGATTTTATCGTGAGACTGTTTCTGAGGCCTGATTCAGGCTGGCTCATTGGTGGTTGTATATTAACAGATTGGACTACTCCACTTCCACTCTGAAGCCAATCCAAAACCATAGATGGAGTTCAAAAAAAAAAAAAGGTCTCTATATATTTGGGATATTTCTTTAGGTAATAATTAGGATTTAATAAAAGGAAAAAAAATCCCTTGCATTGAATCTTGACTTTACAGAATGGAAAGGCATAAATTAGATTTTGAGTCTTAGCTCTTTTCAGAAGAGCCTTGCCAGAGTGTCTAGGCACAATCACTTGCATTTCTGGGAAGTGTTCCTTTTGTTTTCATCTTAGGCTTCATCAAAGGACACAATAATCGTTGAAGTAATTTGAAAGATTGTGTCTGTGTGCTTATATGCATATATATGTACACACATGTGTGTATTTATAGATACGAGTACATATGTATCTATGTATACGCAAAGAATAAGTGATCTAATCAGAATTTTTATCAATTTAAAACTAGATCTTGCATTTCTATGCAGACTCACAGAGTCCATTCCCTTAATCATAGACGTTGTCATGAATTTAAATAAGCGAGTATGATTCATGGAGTACAAAATGAAGCAGAAGTTCCAGTAATACATGGATTATTTGATTTTTAAAAACATGTCTTGTTCCTTTAGAGCTTTGTTTTAGTTCTTCATCAATGTAGATTTGACTGAGCTGTCTCAGTGGATGAAGCAAGGACTTGACTTTTTGCTACATTTCACTTGATCTGCTGTATGTATGTGGCTGCTCTGTGAGGTAAAAACGGCCAACAGCATAGACATTTCTCTAGGTAAAAACACTTTGCTTCCAAGTCAAGCAGCATTAAAAGTGTAGCACTGTATTTTAGACTAGTTTGACTGTGGTAATGGCTGGAAATGTTCATTACTCTGCACTTTTTCATGCCAGTGAAAACTGCAAACTATGTCCAAATATCAGTGGTTTTAACTTTTGAAGGGAAATTTGGATGCTTCTATACCCACAGCACTACTGAATATTCGAGGACAAGCTTGAAATGTAAGTGAAATGTTGAGGAAATATGGCTGCAAGCAGAGGAATTTGAGATCCTCCTGCTGATTTGTGGAAGAGGTGGGTGGGCTTTTTGTGGCCGTGACCTTGGGCTTACCTAGAAGAGATTTAACCAGTAGTGCAGCAACAATCTTTAATGTTGTACTTCAGCAGTGCTTTAATATTAAATATAGAGAGCAGAATGCCATCTGGTTTTAGAAACTTGGTTTACGCCCAACTCTAGTAGCTCAAGCCAGCGCAGCACCAAGAATAGTTCATGCCAGTTTCCAAATGAAACGTTAAATCAGGGTCATCTTGATTCCAGTAAGAAGCATTTAATCTTTTATCGTAAATGTTCTGTAGAAGTTTCAAAATATAAGAAAAAGGTATTCTTGAGCTGGGGAGATCACGGTGTCGAGTAACTAAATGGGGCCAATATTGTCAACGGGAAGAGTATGATTAATATCCTAAAAAAAATGCATTTGTCAGTGGAGAAATGGCAACAGTAAGTCAATGAGCATATGTTAGGGATGGAATGAAACCAAAGCTGGCTAATGAAGGATATGAGGAAGCTGTAATGCTTAAGACTGTACAAGACCAATCAGTGGACTAGTCCCCAGGAGCTGTGTGTTTTTTGGTTGCTCTTAAATTTAATTGTCTCTTAGGTAAACCAGCTCGTGTTTTTAGTAGTCAAATTATACGTGAAGAACAGAGTTTTTTACTTGGATTTTGACTTGTTAATGGTACTAGAATCCAGTTAAACTCTCGTTCATGGACATCACAATTCCATTTCATTACTAGACCATACCATATTAAAAAAGGTAATCGCTACAATTATTTTTTTTCTTCAGAGCTCTTCAGTAAAATCTAGCCCATTGAGCTAAATTTTTTCAAAATACTGGCTAAAAGAAATTAACAAGATTCCAATCCTGTAATCTGGGGTTTTTTTATATATGAAATGGACAGTTTCACTCCTCAGATGTTAAAGCCGGAACCTTGTGTTCTCTGTAATAATTATTTTCAAAGGCATTTTGGGGATGTCTTGGGAACACTTTCTGTCCTGGCAATCACCTTGTATTTTCACTTCTGTAAATTAATGGATGCCTTAATGAGTCATTGGATGCATCTTATGAAAACATGTGGCTTAATTCAGGAAGGCTTTGAGCAATGCTGTATTAAAACTTCATCTGGGCGAGTATCAAGTCAGTGTGGGGGTGCAAGATGATAAGCTGTAGGTTACTGAGCAAATTTCCCTGTGTACAGCTCAGGACATCTTTTTTCCCCAACTTAATTCCTAGTAATTCAAAATTTCTTGAGTGTTCCTCTCAATAACAAATGTAATGTTTCTGCGAACTTGTTGATTTTACTTTAGAAAACTAGAATACCTGTATGCTGAGTTTTAAATGTATATAATCTGTCAAATGCCGTATTTTCTCACTTATGATACAATTTGATGTATTTACTCATCTTTTTCAGCCCTTGATGGTAACAACTTTTTTCTATAATGATACACGACTCTTTGGAATTCTTGTTAACACCACCTCGTAGATGCTTTTCTTTGTGTACTCAGGCACTGTTGGGATAGGCAATAATGTGATTCTTTATTTATCCTCCAATCTAATTTTTACTTTCTTTTCTTGTAATTTTAACTCTGAGAAGGCTTTCCCATGTAATGCAGTAAATCAGTTAGTTGCATTTATGGCTTAGATGAGTTAGTATATCCACAGGAAGATGCATGCTCAGTGTGCTGAGTGGCAGTACTACACAGTCTAAGGCGAAAAGTTTTGTAGACTTTCTTCTGTTCTTTTTGCAGAAACAAAGAGCGTTAAAGGGATTGCTAAAATCCATTATAAACACCAAGGAGGCGACTGCAAGCCCCGTTGCTTCCAGTTAACCATGAGTTTAATTTTCCCTTTGTGCTGATTTTAGCACTTCAAAAGTATAAAAGAAAAAATGCTTGAAGGTTTTTCTTCGTTCTTCCATGAAATATTCGATTTTTTTAATATGTAATACTTCAAAACTTAGTATTAAAATATTAAGTCTGGTCTTATAGAGCTGCTGCCTGAAAACATCAGGGGTTTGCTTACATGTTATCAATCTGTTTATATTCTCTTTATGACTGAAAACTCCTAATTTCCTAATGTACGTCCAAGTTTACCAGAATGCTAATATAACCTTAAAATAATATATTGATCTGTCCTGTCAATGCACGTTGTTCTATTTAAAAGAGATTGCTGCATAGAGCTTTTAGAAGAGTTTTCTGTGACCTGAAAACTGTGAGAGCCGTAGGCTCGCCCTTCTGTCACCTGTGTCTCACATATGTCTGCGTGATGAACTTGTCTTGCTTTCCAAGGTATTCTGCTACTGCTAAAATCAAAATCATACCACTTAAAACACTCAGGCTTTGGCTTGCTGGTCTCTTAACTTTTGAGGGGGAAAACCAGAGTTGGAAAAGGCAGCCTCCACCTGAAGAGGTGGAAGCAGATTTTTTCTTTTTTTTTCTTTTTTTTTNTTTTTGCTTAAAGTTTACCTGGCGCATTATGGGAATGCTGAAGATCCTGTATCAAGGGCTGCTTGAGGTGGAGTCGGCAGATATAATGGAAGGGAGCCCAAAGGAACTTGCTGCTCCAGAAATACTTTAGGGATCATTGATCCAGGCTGTTTTCTTTAAGATGTTTGTGAACTGGGATACTGATCTTTCGCTGTAAGCCTTGAAGGACAATTGTTAGGCTTGGCTCCAGTGGGTTTTGCCAGCTATTCTTATGATAACGGCTGTAGCATCCCAGTAGAGAAGCCAGTGGTACATCAGATAATCCAGAGCTGCTCGTTGCAAATGTTGTTTTGTTCAGAGAGAAACTTGAAATAAAACTTATCAAATGGTCTTTGTTATAAAAATGTCAGGAACGCCAGTTCTGTGTTTAGCAAATGTACGAATATAGTTTGCATGTGTGACTTTTCCTTCCAGATTTACTGGAAAGATACACTAAGGTGGATAAAGATGCTTTTATTTAATCACCTAAAATGCCAGGTCAACCAAACTAGTTTAGGACTAATACCTGGACAAATGATGTTTCAACATTTTAACTGTTACAGAAGGATAAACCCCAAAGCCCGGAAACCCAGATGAATTCAGTACAGAACGGTGCTTGAGGACCAGATGTATTAAGCAAGTGCATTCAGAGAGCTCGGTAGTGAATATTGAGGCTGTATGTAAAATGCAATGTGCAGTTTATAATGCAGAACTTGAGAATAATGTTAGGTTTGCACTGTGTGTTTTGGAGCTTTGTACCTGCCTCTTCTTAGAAATAGCGCTCACGTTAGCTGTGATTTTTTTTTTGTATCATGTTTGTGTACAGACACTGAGTGTGAGCAAGCATAAAATACTCTTGAAAATTTGTGTGTCTGTATTGGGTAAAAGAAGCATTTTGCATTTTCCTATCCGTTTGTTCTCCTCTGAAATTACAGCTTTAGTTCCCTTTTCTCATATTTATATCTGTTTTATTGTGGTGTTCCACTTAACTTTTATTGTTCCAGAATACTTTCCCTCCATATTTGAGGCTCACAAACTTGTCCAAGAATTTGTTTTAATTGTTGTTATTGATGTAGATATAGTCAACAGCAATATAGGTGTCAGTTTCTGAGTTGTTATCTGGTCATGTTGTATTTATGTCCTATTTTGTTTATTTTTGAAATGCGTGCCAGCCAAGGAGAGCAATATTTGTCATACTGTTCCTTCTTAAGCACCTTATCTCCAGAGCCAAAGCTTTTATATACTGTTTCACTAAATGTAAATGAGCCTGTGCAGTTTGTCTTGACAAAGCTATTGCATTTGAGGGAGCTACATGAAATACTGCCTGGGGCTACAAGTAGTAGCCTACCTTTTCATTTTCAATCTTATAACTCTGTTTTATGAGCTGAAGAGAAACTTAAGGTAGAGAAAAATTTTTTTTGCCTAAGTAGTTCTTCAAAATCTTCATTTAAATGTCTTATTTTTAAGCGCGCAGTTGCTCTTTTCCAACTTACAGAATGTATTAAATTTGAAAGAGGAAGTTCTTATTGTGGTCTTATATTTGGATAAGCTTATAGATGGATTCATATCTTACATATGGATACAGCCAGACCATGTATTAGTAAAGAAACAGAGTGTGAAAACTTCTATACCCGTGGATGATAGTCTTAATTAGGACAAAGGCTCAAAACTGCCTTTTGTCTGTGTTGTGATGGGAGCGTTGTTTGATACGATTTCATTATACACCAGCTCCCTCAAGTCCAGCTTATGGAAGACAGGTGGGGCTTGCTGGGAAGAGACATTAATGCAGGAGAATCGAAGCTTTGTCCACTTGTCTGGAGTCAGAGGACAGTGTTAATCTTGAGTCAAAGCAAGCAGATCCCAACACTTCATTGTGTTTAAACGTCTTCAAAGACCAGGTGACTCTATGTCCCACCTTGATGGCGCAGAAACCTTCTGCGTGAAGCTCTGTGAGCTGCATCGGGTCTCAAACCGCACTTAACGTCTCCTCTCAACCAGCACGTTTGCTTTGCAAATAGATTTTTTTAATTGTGAGTCAGCTCTTACTTGCTTAATACTTCTGTAGCCATTATATCCTGATGGCAGAGAAGAAATTTCATATGCTTTCTAAAGTGAAAGTAAGAATGGGGCTTCTGTGATTAAACAAACTTGTAAATTTGAAACTTGTGCCAGAAGAGTACCTTTAGGTTTGCTTGTAATGTAGTACCATATTTTGTTGGGGCTAGAGGAGATGTGCCAAAACCCTGCCTGTTTCAAGAAATCACAGTGTTTTCAGTTGCTAATGGCTTTACATAAGAGAGAAATCATTTAAGTGTAAAGGATAGAGATTAATGGAAAAAAATGTGGCTTCATTCATATTGCTTCACCTCATTCATTGTTCTCTAAAGAAGCATTGCCTGCTTGCTTTCCTCTTGTTTTAACTGTAGATTATTCTTAGCACCAACAACTTCATCCACTCTTTTTTTTTTTTTTCTCTCTCCAGCATTGCCATGGCAACGAAAGAAAATATGACTTCGCAGAGAGGGATGTTGAAGTCAATACAAAGCAAGATGAATACCTTGGCTAGTATCCTTTCCTAAAAATTTGTGCTGCCAGTGCATAAGAAGAGGTATAGTACAATTTTTCACTCTTGTCATTTGGGGATCAAAATGCTTCGGGATGTCAGTGGCTGTATAACCTGTACTGGTGTTGTCATTAGTGACAAACAGACTTTTTTTTTTTTTTTTTTTCACCAGTCTCACTTGATAATCTGGCTGAAGCATCTTAATGATGAATGTGGTGACTAAGTTGCTTTTACTCAAATTTGAGTACTACATGGAAATCAATGTAGCATAATTTTCAGGTTGAGATCTGCAACAACATTTTACAGCCTTCCCTGATACATGTTTTTGTAAAAGTGTAATTTCACTTCTTGCTTCTTGCTTTCAAGACTGTCCAGAGCTGAAGCTTGGCATACGTTGCTGCTTGTTATGATTTACAGCTAAGAGTATTCACGACCTGAGTATTCTCTGTCAGAGTCTTGTTAAGATTTTGGCTTATTGGTTTCTCTTTATATTTTGTGCTCATGGCTAAAGAATGTGCTGGATTGTCAAGTCATGCATGTTTGTTGTTTTCCCACTTATTCCTTCCTTTCTGTTGTAAGGGTCCAAAGAGCAGCAGTAGCATCATTTGATTAGACGGATTACATCCTGAAGAGATGTATCTGGATAACCCATAAATTTCATTACAGTTCTTAGCAACTGGCAGGAACAAAAAAAATTCAATAAGCTTTGGCCTTAAAAGATTCTTGGTTCCAAAGACGTGAAGCTCTGAAACTTATTATCTTGTAGGCTATCGTATTTTGTACATTAAAAGATAGATTTACATCTTTATTATTTTACAGTAGGAGGAGTTCTTCTTTATGTGCTATACTTGAACAGTGTGTAGTCATGCACCGTGTATGATTTTCTCAGTCAAATGCCGTCGGTTGTTCCCTTCACCAGTAACAGAATTCCATTAAATAAATTCCACAGATGTTTTATGTAACTGCCCCATTTATTTTTTTCATTCTTATTTAAGCACAATTATTAAAAGTAACTAAGCTTCACACAATGGAGATTAAAGTATATCAAACGCTGGTAATTTAGGTGATCAGGCGATGAACTCTGTGTAAATGTGAACTCTAAGCTGTTCTGTTCTCTCTTTTCTCTGATTGTCAGTTATTAGTGAAGTGCAGTTGTAATCCTGCTAACTATTCGTCTGGGTTTTTTTACTGCATCTGCTTTCTCCAGCTTGGAAGTAGTTCTGCATTTCTTGCAGTACTGGCACTTCCACATACAGAATTTGGGGCTTGTTAGTGAAGATTCTGTGTGCTGATAGGACCTTGACTCAGACTCCTTAAAGATCGGTTTCCAGCAGTGAACAGCCTGATTCAAAGGATCAACCTCCGGAAACGACGAGATTCCCTCATCTTGGGTGGCGTTATCGGCGTCTGTACCATCTTACTGCTGCTATATGCTTTTCATTGATGGATGTTCCCCCATGGACTCTGCTAAACTCATCACCACCATCCCTCCTCCCCCGGTCAAGGAAAAGCGCGCGGGGGGACGCAACAGACTTCAAAGAGCCTGCTCGTCGTGGCTGGGAGCCCCAGCCTGATCTCCAGAGCTTGTGACGGTAGACTGCGACACTGGTTTTGGGTTGAAGCTGCAGTGTTCCTCCTCCCCTGCCAGACATCTTCCTTTGGTTAAATTTTGTGGGATTTGTTTGTCTTTAATTCCCTTTCTCACTGCAAGGTAAGTAAATGTGGGATGCTTGCCAGAACCGGTAGAACAGTTTCTGTGCTCAGCGGCGCTGGCGAGGTCTGTTGTTGGCTGGTAAGTGGGAAAAGATCGTTACGCTTGCCTTGGGTGGAAACTCAGCAGGAAGCCAGTTTCCCTGCTAGGCCAAGTACTGAACACTTTTGCCCTGTGAGAAGAATATTGCAGCTTTAAGCCCTCGGGTCGCTTTACTACTAAATACATGTTCTGTAATTCTTTTTAACTCATGGTTGAGATACTAGTTATTTCTGCATAATTTGTGCTGTGAAAACTGTGCTTCACACAAATTCCTCAAAGTTTAAAAAAAAAAAAGGTTGTTCAGTTCACTTTTTGCACAGAATATGAATAAACCACCCTCTGAGGAACATTTATAAGGTTTCTTGTGGCTTTAAAGGGACTAACAGGTCCCCCTTTGTAACAAGGGAGCACAGTGTCCAAGCAGCTGTTTACTGTAGTGTTCAGTCATCCGAAAAGTGACCAAACATCAGTTCACCTAAAAGTAGTCTTTTAGGTGTCAATACTTTGATTTTGGCTGGCATCATAAAGGTCTTTATAAAGACATGATAAGCAGTTTGAAAAGTCTATATTGTAATTTAGATAAAGTTATTCTAATAGCGTTAATATTTTTACACTGTAAGTAGGATATAATCTAAACTGTCAATTGGAAATGAAAATTATGATGGTTATACCTGAGGTAAATGCATCTGCGTGCAAAAGTTTTGGACATAACTCCTCATAGCAAAAAGTTGAATGTATGAATAGTGAAACAAGTATTATTTACCATGATCTGGGGAGAATTTTTTTTTTTTTGTTGAGACATGCCACATGAATCCTGTTGTGTTTGCGTCTCTAAACAAAGCTGACGTCAGGAATGGCTTGGATATTGCAGACTGACAAATTACAGATTTTTCCACTCTTTTAACAGCTCTTTTCCACCTGTCATATCATAACCCAATAAATTCAAACCGAGGCACTGAAATATCTTCCTAAGAACTTGATTAACTCTTTTCACAATCAATTTACAGTGCTTCTAACAGGTTTCATGTATGCCATTACCTGCACATGTCAGACAGGTTCTCCTCTGGAACGGAGTCTAGCAGGATGGACGCAATTTTTTACCGCTTTTTATAGTGTCTGTGAAGTACCTGTTGGAGGGAGTAGAGACTTGTGCCTGTGTAGCGTGCAAAACCACACTGTTGCGCCTAAAATGTTTGTATGGATTTGAAGGCTTATTTGCAGACTAACAACTTTGTGCTAAAAAGTCAACAAAGACTTCTAATCGGTCATCTTGTCGTTGGGATTAGAAAGCATTTGGAATTAATACGTGTAAAACTGTGGGGCTTGTATTTTCAATAAAGGGTGATGATTTGGTTGATTTGGGAATGTTCCTGGTTTGAAATGAAGTGTTTATTAGAGGGGTTTATGAAAAAACTCGATGGATTAAGGGGGTTTATTAATGGATCTGTGTGTTGGGAGATCAAACCTCTTCTTGATGCTTTTCCTCTAATTCCGCTGCCCCCCTAAGGGACCCTGATCAGCAGTCATGCCTCTGTTTAGCATTGGTAGGATTTGGTTGCTGTATAGTTGGCAATATGAGATCTGCAGTACCATAAATAAATTCACTTATTTAATCTTATAACCAGTCTTTTTACTGGACTTAATTGATTATTTGGTGCATATATTTAATCTTACCGTGTGAAAAAGCTGCTATGGAAAATATGTAGATTATTAATAATATGTAAACATAATTGATTTTTCATGTTATGAAAATGTTATGGAGGAACTGATATATTTTAGTATAAAATAATGGGAAAATGTTGAATTATTTCTGATAAAGCTTTACTGGAAATGGTTTCAGTGTTGGCAACCCCTCTATGGTTTTTGTGTTGGTTTTGAGACAGGGTTTTGTGTTGAAAAATACATTTAATTAACCTTGTAGGTTTCCCCTTCTTCAGCTTCTTGTAGTCCTCGAGCAATGTGAGCAGGCGCTCTGCTTTGCTCTCTGAAGTGTGTGTGTGCTTGCGTATAGCCGAGGGGAAAGACTTGCTAATTCTCCTGCACGTCTTTAATAACATGGACCTGTAGTTAGGGCAATGGACTGTAAATGAAAACAGTGGTTTGTAGTATTTAATCTCAAACCCCAAAATACAAGGTTGTATGTCTCCTGTTGCTAAAGATTTTTTTCTAAGTTTTTCCTTGTGTGGTTCCTCTTGTTCTAAGGAAAAAAAATATGTGGTTAAATAAGTCTCATTTCTGCAGTTCCTGGGAAAGTTGCAGTTTCGTAACTCAACCAAGCGGAATTGTGCTAAGAAAATTATTGTTAAGCCATACAAATGAAGCAAGTAAATCCATAATATTTCTACAGGGCACATTATACACACACACACACACTTTTGTTAAATTTCTGCTTTATTCTGGCCAGTACACAAGCCAACTAATTTAAACCTGTCCAACAACCCCTCAGCTTGGCGTTAGAGCCTAAGAGGTGTATTGATAACCTTCGCTGCCATGCTTCACATAGACATGGATATTTTTACCCCTGCTTTTTTGAGTTTGTTTTTGGGGTTTTTTTTTAACATGTTTACCTGATCTTCAAGCGGTGGTTGCTGGAGCAGAGGAACAGCATTCAAGCAACACCCAATACTCCGTCTTCAGTCAGTAGCGAGTGTTGGTGTGGCTGCAGCCGTAGCGCATCCGCAGCCCTTCACGGGAGCGTGCTGAGCAGGGACAGACAGGGCTTTGCTGTCCTCTGCGTCTCTGGGACCAGTGCGGTGCTTCTGGTGACACGAGAGTTTGCCCTCCCTGGGAAGGCATAACACTTTTTTTTTATTAACCAATACTGGTTTCAGGAGCTTTTGGCTATTGAAGTGTGGTATAAATTCCTGCTGGGTTCATTACACTGAATAATCGACTAGAATTTTTCATTTGTAGTTTTAGAAGTCTTTTCTTTTGGATGGTCTTAAGATTAATGTGAGAAGAATGAGTCAGTTCCTCACTGGATGTTGAAAATGAAAGACCAAAAGTAGATTTTAAGGTGATGTGAAAGTTTCAGATATATTGGTTGAGAGCTTGTGCTCCGGGGCTGCGTCCTCTGAGGAGCTGTATTCCTGAAGCTCCCCCAAAACTGCTGCAGAGGGGACGAGGTCTGGTCCACCACTCCTGATAGTGCTACTCATTTAGGCAGGATGTTTGAACTCCCTGAGCCTGGCGGCTTGTTGCCCAAGCTCACTCAATGCATAACCTTTCCCTTTTGTTACTTCCCCCCCCGTGCCCTCCCCAAGTTTTCATTTGAAACAGGAAGGAGAGGTAACAGCTGTATCGCTTCTGAAGGAGGAAATAATTCCGAAACTTCGTCGGATTATGAAATCCTTCAGAGCAGTGTTCCTACTGAGCAGTGGGCAGTACAGGAGACTACAGCGAACGACATCCTGACCCAAAACTGAGCCATAGTCTAGGTGACATCTGCGGGTCCTCTCGGTGCCCTGTATCTCTCCTGTCAACTGGACATTTGAAACCAGGAGTGAGGCTTTGAGTTCTGACTCCGTAAGCAGCTGTTGATCTGTCTACTCCTGAGTGAGGAAAGCAGTTTAAATAAACACTCAAGACAAAAAATAAAACCCTTTCTCACAAAATATCCCAGTCCGGACCCTTGTAAATGAGTTTCTGATTGCACTTTCTGATTTTTTTGCTTTTCATATAGCTTCTTGAAATTTATTTTATTGTAACTGTAATTATTTTTGTTCTCACCTATTGTGCATTCTCTGTATGTATTAAAAAAAGCTTTGATATGTAATTTAATAATAAATTAGAATTCTAAGCAGGGTGCTTGGTTCTTTCCCCGTGACAATCTTTGCCTACGTAAACTTCAGGGAAGACGCAGAGAAGATTTGGGATTTTCACTGAACATACGAATTGGTGTGTTCTCCATTTTCGTAGCAAATACCAGATGTGATGGAGCATTTCCTGACCCAAAATGCTCCATTTGGCGGAACATGTTCCTCCTGCCTGCATGTGCCGATCTGGGCTCCCCTTCTGTTTCAGGCATCTGCGTTGGAAGGGTCTGAATGTAGTAATGACTTTTTTTTTTTTGCTGCTTTTTGTCAGGTGGAACAAGGATGGTTTTCTTTACAGGTAAGCTTTAAAAAGTATTGTGTATATCTGTAGCATAAAATATTTACTTCCCAAATGCTCACCAAAACTGATTCTGATTTGAAGAGCTTTCCTAGCATAAAGTGCATCCCCCCCTGCCTTTTTAATGCACTTCTCAGTAGTTTGGTACCCTTCTCCCCCCGCTTCTGCAATTGCAACGTGAACACCAAAAATAAGTGAATACTTTGAACATGGTATAAACAATTGTAAAAATTCTGTGAGCTTCTGTCTTACCCTGTGGTTTTCTAGCCATGCTGCGGTCTGGACCGCCTCCATCCTCAGGCGCTCAAACCAGGCAGCGTCACGCCTGAAGGACCCATCTGTATCTGGTGTTTTTGCAATCGGTGCTAAATCTTCTGATGCCACTCAGATTTATTTTCTCAAACAAGCAAATCTGCCCGGCAGTGTGATACCTGTCTATTTGCATAAGGCTTGGAGTGAAGAGAGGTCGTTCTCTTCATTTCAGAGCTGTCGTGCTGTGCCTGTAGTGCGGCTTTATAGTAGAGAGAAGAGATTTCTGTATCCTTAATGTGCCTACTAAATATTCAGGAATGACCATATGCCTTCTCAAGGGAAGGCTTTGACTGTATGTTTAAAGTTAGAGAAGAAACTTCAAAAACTGTTTAGAAAATGGAAAGGCAATTCTGGTTTCAGACAGTGGGAAGTGCAGTTGGTTTTTCCAGTTGTGGTGGTGGTAATAAGTGGTGCATAAAATTCCATCTTCTTTTGGATTAGAAAATAAATTATTAATGGGGCTGAATCCTTTTTTCCAACTCCCTGTGCAGTCAATAATTTATAGTGGCACAGGCGTAAGATATATATTTTTAACCATCCGCCTCCCAGAATACTGTTGTTCATATTGCAAACTGCTGTCCTTCCTGACAAGCTCAGGCGCAGTGGGTGTTCGTGCATTATGGATGAGCCGTGCTCTGCTCCTTTACTCCTGGTGCAATTCCACGAGCAGATTTCCTGCTGAAAGGGAGCCGAGCACTCCATTAGAAATTCATAGGGAGAGACAGGAGCGCCTTTGTTTTATGCGTTTCACTGAACGTGGGAGATGTACTGCTGCGCGGACTTGATTTTTCCATGTTTTAATAGAAAAATCTCAATGTTTACAGTAGGTATTTACATTTTCTGAATGCCAGCCCTTCACCCGGCGCGGGGATCTGCAGGTCTAAAAGCTGTGCTGCCGGTGCTTGCGCCTTAGCGCCTGGGCTCAGCTCATTAAGCACTTGCAGCCTGCTGTTGCCTTCATCTTCCCCCTTCTCTGCAAGCTGTTGGAGAGCGTGAGGAGCATGTGTGCTGCTGCTCATCCCTCCCTTCATCTTCCCTGGCACCGCAGCCCTCCTTGCTCTTTGTTCTTAATGGGACCCTGAGGCTTTGCTAACCCACTTTTGGAAGCGGTGCTAGGAAAGCAGCAGTCTGGCTCTAATCGAGGTCCCCCTGCCTTCGAAACAGTATTTGCCGTGTTCTCATTGCAGATTATTTTCAGCTGGTCTTGACTTCCGCGCCCTGTGAATCCTCTGTCGGTCAGCGGCGGGATTTTTGAGAGGTTTTCTGCCCTGGTGTCTGTTGAGGTCTTGCATCTTGTGTTGCTTCACCTTTGTCTGCCCACCGCGCTGCCCGTCAGAGTCTCCTCTCTTGCTTCCTGGGCGTTTGGCTTCAACTAGACGTTTCAAACATACAAATTTATTTCTGGTATCATAATTCTAATTTCTTTAAAAAAAAATAAAAATCTGTCCTTGCTTTGAAGTCCAGAAAGGCTGTCCCAGGTGACTTGAAGCTTATCGGTCAGAGCCACACCTGGAGCTCTGGCTGAAAATTCACTGATAAGCGCTCTGGGGCACAGCGTGCTCTTCCACGCGTGCTGTTAACAGGTAGGCTTCAGCCCCTTCACATGTTTTGTTCCATTTCTTATCTTCCTTGCCTATACCCATCCATCTGATGTGGGGTTCTTGGAAGCGGGGACGATATTCTGCATCTTTTGCCTTTCTAAAGGTGCACTGAAAAGGACTAGAAGCTCCTCGCCGCAGGTTGCCACGTCCTGTTGAGCTGCTAGCTCTACAGTGGAAACTTTCTTCAGACGTTTGCTGGTACGTGTGGCTGTGTCTGTCATCTGCTACAGATCCCCCTGACTTCAGACCTGTGCTGAGCTGGCTTCTTTCTGGGCGAAATGGTGCTGAAACGTCAGATTTTTAAGGGAACCTTTTCTTAAGACTCTGCAGGATGCTGAGGAATATTGCAGGTGTAAAAAGAAATTGTGAGCAGCGGTGAAAGTGCTGATCCGGTGTCCCTGGCGGGTCCAGCTTATTAACACGCAAACGGTCATTTCTTCCATTAAAAAGTAACTGGACTTTGTGCAAGGCCCTTGTCACCGCTGGAGGCTGGTGGGTACCTGTGTCCTGGTGCTGACCAAGTGGGAGATCCTGGGAGTGTCCCCCACCTTCCAGGGCAGGGGGGAGGCGGAACCGACCCTTGGACTTGGTCAGCCCGTCTCCTTGGTGCCAGAGGAACACCCCAGCGGAGAGGCCGAGCGCAGAAGGGGGGTATACGTGGATATTTCCCTCCTGTGCTATAAATGGAGTTCCCTCTAGGTCAGGCATGTATCACCAGTGCTAAATTTACTTTAAAATATTACTGAGGTGGGGAGGGTTGTGAGTCAGGTCTATAAAAGCATGCGCTGCTTATGTAAAGAGAAGTAGCTTAGAAAGAGGCAGAAGGCGGGAGGGCTGCGGCAGAGACCATTCCTGGTGCGTGTCTGCCCTCTCGGAAGAATCGGACCGTCGTGTGCAGGCAGGAACTGCCCCTCGGGTTGTGTCTGTACCTCACAGCAGGACTGAGGGCTCTGCCTGCCTTTCCGTACCTTTCAGGCAATGTAAATAGTTTTCAAGCCTACATGCTAACCGAGATGAAGGTTTTTTTAAAAAAACAAGCAAACAAGACAAACCACCAATCATTTGGGGGATGATTCTCGTAACCCTTCAGGGGTGCTTCAGCGCGAGTTGTGCCGCGGTGCCTCTGGGAGGGGAAGGGATGAGGGATGCGAGGGATGCTGCCAGGGGGACTTTGGTGTTCAGGACTTTTCCGTTCGTTCAGGTACATGTATCTGTTTGGCCATGGGAAAGCTGAGGCTCCTGGAGGCAGCCGTGTCCCCGCGGGCAGAGCATCGCTGGGTGCTTTGCCGTGTCAGACAGGCAGACGTTGGCCACCACCAGCCTCCTCGGGTCTGACCGCAGACATGGCTACATCCCAGGGAAGGAAATTCTCCCATGCTTCCTCAGAAAGAGATGTTCCTTAAGTCAGGAGCCGAGTCCCATCTGCATGCGTGGTGCCACCAGTGTCTGTCATTGGGGAGTGCTGGCCTGGCCAGGGTCTGGGAGAGGCTGAGACAAGCCACCGCCTGGGCAGGGGAGGAGAACCTTATTCCACAGCCGTTAACTCAGTTTTTGAGACCTTCAAAAATCCAGGTAAAAATAGAGCATCGCTTCAGAGCTTTAAAGATTGTAGGTCTTATCAACATTCCTTTAATTTTATTAGAGTTTGCTGTGTACCTGGGCCAGCTGTTTCAGCCTGGTAATGAGTTACAGCGCAGCAGGTGAGGCGCTGGTTTGTTTGTCTGCCCAACTGGAATTGATGAAGTGATCCGTTTGCATTGATCCTTGCTGGGAAGGAGTATAAAATACGGGGTTTATGAAATTAGATCTGAGACCAAATAATTGGAAAAAAATGCTTTAGAATCTGCAGCCTATAATTAAACATTTCCAAGAGGCAGCAAGATACAGCGAGCTCAGCAGAAGGAGGCATTTTGCTGGGAAGACTTCCCGGCTTTGCTTTGTTTCACGCTGTGTGCTATTAAAGCAAACAACTTCCCAAGCTTCAGTAGCGTTCAGCAGCTCTTGAGCAAGACTAGCATCTAACATCACAGCTAAGCTGGAAACAACGAGGGCCATCAGTCTTCTTGCTTTTTGTCTTCCCCCCTCCCCTAAACCAGGTAGCCTCGCACGTGGAGAAATCTCCCTTACTCTATTTTGGGTATTCTAGAGATGGCAGGATGGGAGTTTCCATCTTCTGAAGGATCCAGCAGTAACCACCATAAAGGAAAGGTCGTCATTCAGAGCAGTGCCCTGATCTGCTGGTGCCATTCGTATATACCTTCCCATGCCAGCCAGGCTCTCCTCTGCTCAATCGTATAAATGCAAACCACCGCTCCTGCTACAGAGTTTAATGAACATGTCTTCTCTGATTAAAAAAATGAGTTTGAGACGTGATAGAAACATCTACCTTGTGCCACATAGGATCGGCCGGACTGCTGATTTAACGCCTGGCTATGTAGGTGTGGGAGCCCTGGCAGCGTCGCTCTGTCTGCGTTTGCAGGGGAGCGGTGACAGCTTTGAACTGGAGGCACCGTGCAGAGTCGTGCTGCGAAAAAGTCCTCATCTGTAAAGGGGAAGGCTGATTCTGGGTAGGAAAATAGGAAGACGGAGCCTTTCTGCACCTTCACAAAGTCAAATTCAGTTTTTCCCTGCTCTTTTAACACAGCCTACCAGGAGCGTGTTTGGTGAACTTCAAATTTTGAAGTTGTCCACCATACACCCTAATTTTGGCTTTGTTTTTTAATCTCTACAGCTAAGAACCTGTTCTGTGAGCAGGGAGAAGCACGGGGTGCAATCTATTCATTTTTTTGGCCCAGCGTTGGGCTACAAGCTCCCGGTGTCTCCGCGGAGTGGAGTCAGCTGTCCCAGCGCCAGGCGTGTCCGTGCGCCGCTCGTCATCACGAGGTCTTCGCTGCTGCGGTTCCGCAGCCCTGAGCTCTGCCGGTGCCACTGCGCCATGCTGCTGCCCCGGTGCTTCAAAAATGACTTGCCAAGAGGCTGTGTGTGGCTTTGTGGGTGCCCAAGGAAACCCTTAGCTGCTCCCTCTTCAGCAGCAGCCAGCGTTAGGAACGAGAGAGAAAAATGGGAACATTTTCCCTGTGCTCCTAATTCTTAGCTCTGGTCTGGAGCAAAGTCATGGAAACCAGTTGAGGAACTGGTGACTGAATTTTGTCCTTTGCTTGAACACCAGAGCATGCAAATTCATTAGCGAAGAGAAACATTAAGGGATGAACAGAGTCTATAGTGTTTAGTAGAAAACATATGCAACATGGAAATTGGATGTAAACCTCTTGCTGTTCCTTTGCGTATCTATTATACATGAGCCCATCAGAGCAGCATATTAATAAAACAGGAGGCTAAAGCACTTGGCACTCCCATCTCTTTAGCAAAACATCAGAGGAGAGGCTGTCAGCTTCGGTCTTTGAAGCCTGGAACTTGCATCTGCCCAGCTGCTTGGGTGACATGGTCAGGACGCTCCGAGGGGAATGTCGCCACTGAAGAGAAATCTCGCCGTGGTGTGGGGGCTTTTACGTGAGTAAAATCCTCCTCCTCCTCCCAGGCAAAACCATTGTTCTTTCCAGCTCAGCCTTCTTGCCTACTGAATTCTTCAAGCAATACATGAAAAAGGCCAACCAAAGGTGGCTTAAAGCAACCTCAGACATCGTGTGCTGAGGTGCAATTTGCATCTGTTCCTCAAAAGCTCTCCCCACCAGGACCGCTCTGCCCCGGTCTTTTGTTATGCATGGGTACCACCAACCACAACCACACGTCCCTTTGCTTTGCTGAACACTGGGAAGTAATTTACACCGAATTTTTTAAGTGTCTGCGTTTTCTTTCTCCATCAGGAGAAAGAAAGGTGGCTCTTTGGACCTCTCCTGTAATCATTGCCAAGTGCAGGAAGTGAAGCCTCTTGCACCTCTGGGTGAGCGGAACCCGCAGGGGGACGCTGCCGCTGAATAAACATGGGCTGCTACAACGGCCAGCCTCAGTGCAAATCGGGAGTAGCTGGAGCGTGGTGTAAGTTTGGAGCAGAATTCATGGCTGGTGGCTCTAAAAGACAGAGAGCAGTCCGAGCAGCTGATGCCCCAGCCCTAGGGTGGAAACTAAACGTCAAGAACACTGATTTTGCTGGTGTCAGGAGTTGGGGGTGTTTAGGAGTAAGAACCAGCAGATCTCATTAGATTTGCATTTTTGAAAGCGGTGGGGAATGGGCACACTGAAGAAATGTGGTTAATTTGTTGTAAATGTATTAGCAAGCTTCCAAGGCGGGTAGGGGGTGGGTAGGGGAGTGTACAAGAAGGGCTATGGGATAAATGGGAAGGCTGAGCTCGTTACTGGTGTGTCCGAGGCTGCAGAGCTGCTCTGTCTCACTGGGAGTTGTTTGGAGAGCGATGTACCAGTGCTGTGCGGCCTGAGCTGTCAGGAACCTCGGGACAGATCCAATAGGGAGACAAGCTCCGGCTTATGGAGGCTGGGCTTTGTGTTGAGGACAGCGGCAGATCTACAAGCACTCATTACTGGTCCTTTGGTGGTTTTCTGAGATCCACATGAAGATCACAGATCTGTTTTTCATGAGTTCATGAACATTTAATCTGCATCCTCGCTGGCTTGGAGTACCTGGGGGGGTTTCCTATTTATTTTTTTCTCTCCAGAGGAAAAAAACAACCAACCTACAGCTTGTGCCTTTCAGAAAGGAAAAGAGGTATGTGTCAGAATATTGCCTCTGAAAACAGCAGGCGGACCAAGGCTCTCCTGCGTCACATCAGAGGTTAAGGGATTTGGGTTTGGACCACAGCGGTGGTCTTGGACAGTCTGTTTGTCTTGCTGCCTCGCCAAGGCTGGTGAAACCATTTCCGAAATGTGACCACAGCAGGTCAAAGAGCCCGAATCTCTTTCACTGCAACGTTTGCTGCTGAGTTATGGCTCGGTGGGCTCCGTCGGGGAGGAGGAACCCCGAACCCCCCCTGCTGCTCTGGCAGGGCTGGGGGCTCGGTGCTCCTTAATGCCTCTGGCCATTTTGGAGGGGGTGGCCTGTCTCTGCCTCTGCCCGGGAGGGAATCTCATCCAGGCAGGGCCATTAACTACGTTTGTTGCTGAATCACGCTGCGGGCTGCCAGCAGTGCAGCCAATTCACATCTATCTTTTTCCATCATAGGCATGGATGAAAGTGGAAGTGCTGTGCCTGATGCCTGCTCCGGGGCCGTAAAGCCTCATTTTTGATCCCTGCTGCTGGTGGTGGCACCTGCCTCCTGTGTGTGTGCTTTGTGCGTGCTGGGAGAGGGAAGGAGTCGTCCTTGGGAAGCTGCAGGACTGCGTTACCTCCAGTAAGTGCTGCCCTGAAGTCGGGACAGCTTGAGCGGATTGCTACAGCGCAGAGAGCTGCACACGACGACTAATTCATCCCAAACTTGGCAAGTCTTCTCTCCAAGCTGAGCTGGGTTGGAAGCTGCGTTGCCGTTCGTTCCTGGAGGATGCCAGAGACGTGCAGCCAGAGGAGGGTGTGAGGACTCAGCTGAATGAAGTCGTCGTACAACTTATCTTCAGCACAGTAGCCGTGACTGGCTGGTGTGCCGTTACACAGAAATAAACTGGTGGTGACCCAAGGGGTGTGTTACACACAGCCAGTAGCCTTCCACTGTGACTGGTTGGGAAAACTCCTCCTGGGAAAAGACTAAACTCAATGTTTTTGGTAGCGGCTGAATTTTTATGCCTTGGCTTGAGCAACTTTAAAAGGACTTGCTTCCTTGGAGCTGCTTGCATCTAGGCTTTTTGAGCAGAGACCAAATACTGCTGTGCCTTCTCGAAATCTATGGTTTTGATCGATAAATTTGCTTTTTGGGCGGATTTGGATAATTTGTTCTCTCGTACTTGGTGGCGCACCATACCACTGACCTGCAGTGGCAGGGCCAGCAATGAGAAGCAGTTCCCAGTGGCTACTCCCCATCCCGTCCTCGTGCGCTGGAAGCAAGGAGGGTTTCTCCCGCTTCCCTGGGGCACGGCCGGCTGGAGACCTCCCGCAACAGCTCTGCTTCCCGAGGAGCTCAGTGCTGCTTGTCTCTGCAGCACAAGGCTGATCTGCCTGGACCTCTGTCTGCTCTGTCTGGTGCTGTTTTCTTCTGCCTTTTGCTTATACGTATTATTTGCAACCCACTGCACCCTAAATACCAGCTGATCTACTCGCTCTTAGAGTGCGCAGTAATATTTAAATGAATAGTTTGGATTTTTTTTTTTTCTCATTTAGACAGAAGAAACAAGTTCAGCTTTGACCATGCATGTTACATTTTAATTTTTTTTTTTTCCTCATGCCAAGAAATACAAAGAAAGTATATAAGGTATACCATATCATCCTGCAGAAAAAGAAACATCTATCAGCAAAGAGAAGCGCCCAGCTGCAATTCCCGATGTGGTCATGCTGTGTGTGAAACGCGGCTCTTCCAGTTTGTCTTTGAAACAGGAGGAGCCGGTGCATGGACGGTGATGATGGCAGTGGGGGGAAAGACCCTGCGCTTCCACCCAAAGGATCAACGCCTGGGCACCATCTAACAAGGGCACCTGCTCCCAAGTGGTATCAGGGTTGCCTTGGTGAATCCTGCACACGTTCCCTTTTTGATGTTTCTTATCTTGGATGGGTATTTACAGGTTTGAATTCCGCTACCTACTGGTGTCAGCAAATGCTTTACAAATATTCCGCCTTTGAAAAGGCTGCTTTCCATCCCCCTCCCCCTTGGCTTGTGTCCAAGCATGGGAGTCTTCAGTCCAAACCTAACTGTCTTTGCCAAAATTAAAGGATGTATGCTGAAAGAAAATCGACCTTAAATCTGAAATTATTTCAGCTTGACTGTGCAGCCCTGGCTGTGGTTCTGTGATAAGCAGCAAAGTGATATGGCAAGGTTGGGGGTATCAGGAAAAAAGAAATAAAGTCATGGGACCAGCCCAGTGGGTGCGTTTCTGCAGCCTCTCCCTGGACTCAGACCGAATGGAAAGGGAGGATTAATTTTATCTAAAAGGCAGGATCTGCTCCTCTTGTCTACATGGAGAAGTCTGTATTTGGAAGGTCAGCTGCTGCAGCAGGACATGCTGGAGTCTGCAGCCAGCCCAGGTCAGAGCAGGCTCCCTACCCCTCAATAACCCCTTTCAGTGAAGATCAGCAATGGCATCTCATTGCCAACAAGACCTGTCCTGGAATAAAGGAAAGGCAGAGGGTGTAAGGGAAAAGCCTGTGAGACTCGTGCATTGCTCTAGGGGTAGAAATGCCGAGGGGAAAGCACGTTAAACTCACAAAGATGGGGAGAGAAGGGTAAACTGCAACGGAGTGAAATACAGACCAGAAAAAGAAAACTCGGTGTTAACATAGTAAACTTTGAGATCAAATCTTTTGTCACTTGCTTTCCTCCCTTTGTGCTCAAATCCCTTTGGTCTCCTCCGCAGCCACCCGGGCGGGCACCAGCCAGCGCGTTACTGGGACCAACCGACTCGTGCCAGACCTTTTCTGACCGTCGGCCGCTGCATCCTGTGAGAAGCTGGTGTGAAACCGAGCTAGCTCGTCTGCTTGGCAGCAGCAAGTCACCCTTCAGCTTAAGCCCCCGATCTAGCATTGCTGTACCCGGCAACGGCTCTTCTGTGCCACCCCACAGCACCCGAATGTCCCCCAAGCCCTGGGGAGAAGAGCCCGGAGGCACCAACGCCGGAGAGGTGCCATCAGCCATGTGCTCTGCTCAGAGACCCTTTCCCGAGCAGTGCAATCCGTGTATTTATATCCCACCGGGACCTCACACTTGTCGATCGTAACTCCTACTTCAGCTTACATTTAGAGATGTTTCCCACCTTCTCCATCTCTTCAGCAAGCTATCCTCCTACCAGCTCAGCTTCGCTGTCAGGTAAGGCTGGATTGCCACCACATCACTTGGATCTCTCGCCTCTCCCCTACTGCCTGCTTCACTAGGGGGTAAAAGTTGACCAAATCCAGAGGATTTAATGACCGTTATAGTTGCAAACACAGAAAGCTTGATTCTAACGTGCTCAGAGGAGGCTGCAGCAGGTGGCAAAGAGCTGTGACATAAGTAATAGGGCTTGTTTGAGGAGATGGAGAAGGGAAAGTCTTTCCATGACATACTTTTTGTGATCACCCTCCTGTGTGCTAAAAGCAAAGTTAAGGAGAGGAGCAGTTGTGCCTGGATGTGGAAAGCAAGGTGCTTGTGCTTAAGTGAACGCTAAATCAGCAAAAAATCATGAGGGATGCTGCTGTTCCCCAGATGCAGACCAAAGGAGGAACCGTGCATGCTGGTGGCCTCAGGATGAAGTTCTGCTGGGATTTAGCTCCTCGTAACGCTGTCACAGGTGAGGTGTGGGTCAAGGGTTGGGGGCTCAGCAACTTCTTCCTTCTCGAATACAAGATACTGCACCCGAAAGAGCCAAACAGGCAGCTGAGCTGGGGTAAAGCTCTGTGGAATGAGGAGAGGAAGGACTCAGTGGCAAAACCTTTGGAAAATGTCAGGCTGCAAAATGCTCCAGGGAAGCTGGGGGAGAGCAGGGAGAAGAGACTTTCCAGACGACCCTGGGGAGTTTATTTCTCTCGCACTGAAGAGCCAGGTTAGCAGGAGAGAAAATATTTTGTCAGGAATAACTGTAGAGGCTTTCCCCTGGATTTAAGTGCAGCATAAGAACCAAAAAGCTGTATTCTACAGCGCAGAGCAGTACAGTTGTATCTAACCAGAAAAAAGATTAAAAATTAAAGGAATTTAGATGTATTAGTTTTTCTTTTTTATTACACTTAATAGTGAGACGAGAAGCAGTCGTCTCAGCAGCCAGATGATACGGGCTAAGACAGGAGGCACTAACCATTTTTGGGTGCATGAACCTGTGGGGTTTTTGGGGAAATCTTATGCCTTCTGCACTCAGATGAATTCGGGTATCTCTACTGCTCTGTGCTTCACCAGCCTGAGGCTTCTCCTGGCAAGGACCACTGCAGCTGCCTTGCAAAACCCCCTCGTTCCTACGGCTGCAGGTATCCCAGTCCATTTTGAAGTGCAGCGTGTGTTTGCCTTTGGAAAAATCCGATTCAAAGGAAATGTGTATTCATACGTGGCTCTATTGAGGAGGAGAAAGAAAAATGGGTTTCTTTTTGGAGCTGTACAGTGCACAAGACTTTGAGCAACTTTCCCATCCGTGCAATTAGAGCAGCGTAATGCTAAGCCACCTCGTGGGGGGTGGCAAGGTTTAATCCCTTAAATGTGGTAAAGCACTTTAGATGAAAGGCTTTATATAATGATAAAAGAGCATTTAAATTCTCACTTAGTAAACACTTGGCGCTCTCAAGTACTATAACTCATTGCGGCAGTTTTCCCTGAATGTCGGCTCTTCCTGCCCAGGGAGGAGCTCGCTCGGCTCTTACCATAACCTGAATTTCAGCAGCGCAAAGAGCGAAGGGCGGAAGATGCGCAGATAAGGCAGCGCGGCCCTTACGGATCTCGGGAAAAACAAGGTGTGTTTCCCAGCAAGCAGCTTTCAGGTTCAAGCTTTAAAGAAGGAAACGTTTTGGGGGATTTCATGGGATTTCATCACCCAGAAGTTCAGGGTTTGAACCTCCAAGGGACGGTTTCTGGTGAGCTCCGGAAGAAGAGATCCGGTGCCAAGGGGAACCCTGGCAGGGGCTGCGGGTGGGAGCTCAAACCCCGCAGCACTTGGTGGCCTCTGTTTGCTGAAGCTCACAAAAGAAACGAACTGCAAAAGACAGGTTGCAAATTTGGTCCGTTTTAGAAACCAATAGTTTGTAATAAAGCGCCGGCAAAAAGGTGGGTGGGAATGGAGCCCAAGAAAGTGCTGTAGTGATGTGCTGTTGCTCTGAGTCCCTGGAATCCCTTTTAATGTAGAGAAAAAACATTAACAGCGTGTCTAGGGGATTTGGCTTTCTTAGCCTCTGGATTCAAACAACGTCTAGCAAAAGCAAACAATTTAAGGAGGAGCAATCAACCGGGTGACAAGAGAGTTTTCACAGCGACGCTCGTGGCTTTGCCCATCAGTTACTACAGAGTAACTACAGCGTGGATTTACAGTGGCCCCCTACCCTGTGCTAACCCCACGCGCCCACTCACATACTCCAAAGAAGAAGTTAGTGCCAGGCAGTTCCCTCCTTGTGAAGTTCCTTACGATGCGCAGTAGATTCTCCATGTAGACAAGCCCTCAGAAGCGTTAGATTTATCTAAGGTTTGGGTTTTTTTTTTTCCAGGAGATTAACGGTGGGGAGCAGAAGTGCCCTGAAACACCTTATTTCTCACTGCAGTCCATGTTTCTAGGTCCCAGGCTGCCCGCTGGAGACAACAGAAAGGCCGGGGAGTGCAGCTCTTGGCCATGTACTTGTGCCCGCAAAGTTTTGATAAAAGAGAGAGGCTCAGCTAATACGGAGCCAATGGATATGGCCAGAAGCCATCTACAAAGCCTGAATAAAATGACAGGCGATGAAACTTTGCATAGTCTGGGTGGCCAGATAGAGGACCAACCCTGGTAACAACCCGCGGCAAGGACAAGGTGAGGGGGAAGAAGTGATGAGGCTGGAGGGAGCGTGTCGGGGTCGGATCCTGCAGGAAACGGCCAAGGAGCCGTGTATTGTGGAAGACATGGTGAGGCATGGGGTACGTATAGGCGGATCGGGAGGAGCAAAGTCTATTTTCTCGTTATGTTAAATACAAAACATTAAAAAATAACACTACTTGTGGAACTGACTCCAGACAGCTCCAGGGATGCTGGAGATCTTCAGAGGCGCAGAAGAGCACGTGATGGGTGCAGAGACAGGAGCGGGGATCTTAAACTCCTCTGTCCCTCTGAAAATCTCCTGGAAAGCCCTAAGCTGAAGCCCAAAGGGGTCGGGAAGATGAGCACTGACAGTGGCGGGGGCTGGATCGCGCTGAAGCTTTTGTGTGATGGACGTGACATGACATAAATGTGTAAGTGGGTAGAACAGGCTCTCCGTGCCTTGGTACTGCTGCTACAGATTAACCAGGCTCTTTTCTCAGCGCCATGAGTATTAACCTCACTTTGGGTGCACAGGAGAGAAATCTGTGGTTTCATAGAGAAAGTATTATTTTTCCTTCCGTTAAAAAACCCCACCATGGGATGCAGGTGAGGAGGAGCCTGGCGTTCTCATGCAGCAACATCCTGCTCTGCCAGCTCTGAGATCTGCCCTAAGTGATAAAAGAGCTCATAGGAACAGACATGGAGAACATTCCCAAAGGCATGCAAATGGTCATTGTCTCTTTTTTTTTTTTTTTCATCAAAAATACAAAAGCACCCACCACATCCTCCAGCTTTTGTGGCTGCGTTCTGTTCAGAGCAGAGCCGTGGTCCTGCTGCAGCTCGGCTCTCCTCCTCCTTCGTGGAACAGCTCTCAGCTCCTGATGGCAGTTTGAGCTTTGTTTGGTTTGGTTTTTTTGTTTTTTTTTTCTTTTCTTTTTTTTGTAGAGACAGAGAATTTGACGGTTTAAAAACCAACAACCCCCCAAAAATTCAGTGACTTGTGCCAAAATTCTTAGGAGGATTCTGCAAAATGTCCTGTTCTCGCCTTAAATTTTTCTTTTAAAACAAGCTTCCTTCTTGAAACTCTCACCTCCTCTTGTACTTTAGTAGTCTCCCCACTCCGTGAGTTTTGCTGGAGGGGAATGAGGTAGTGGATTTCCCCCTTCTCCTCTCCGCTTGGCGTCTGATGTTCATTCCCAATCCTTCTTGCGATCTTTTTTATCCCATCACTTGTACAAACTCATTTCCAAGAGGCGGTGAAATAGAAGCATGCGTTCCTTCAGACGGCGCTCCAGAGCAGGCTGTCTAGGGCTGCCCACCTACACTGTGACAATTTTTTGTTGCAAGGCTGAAAGTAAAAACCCCAAAAGGAAAGTTGTCTTCCTCCTCTTCGAGGTACTTGCATGCTAAAATGTCTTCTAGGAAACTGTAAAATAAAGGAAGTTTTAGGGCAGCTTCCAGCAGTCACAGATATTCCCCTTATGCTCTTGGTTTGGGCTTTGTGCGTTTCTGAGGTTCCCATTTGCCTAAGCTGCATGCTGGTTTGGCAGGTGACTTTGTGTTTGAGGGGTTTCCCAAACATTTTGGGGTTGTATTTCTGGTCAGGTTGCTTTGTGTCCTGAAACCCTTTGTTTTTACCCCACTACACTCTTCCAAACCCACCACAGCCTTTGCCAGGGCAAGACCTTTCTCCGGGGGGACCTTGTACGGTGCTCACTGCACTATGGAACAGCACAGGGAGAACTTTGCGTTCTGGTTATTTGAAGAGCGTGTGTTGCTCCGGGAAGGAGCCCATTCTCCAGGGTGTTTTAGGTGCATGTGTGCAGCTGGTGATGATCAAACCAGCCCGGACCCTACAGGTATTTAGTGCCCTACCACTGCAGCTGGGGTGGGAATGGAGCACCATCTGCCCTTGGGTGGTGGTGGATGGTGAGGAGGTGCGTCCTATACACTGGGCTGGAGACAGGAGCCAGCTGAAGTTCCTGCTCTGGCTGGGCTGGGGAAAAGAGAAGGAGATGTTACCTCTGAAGCTGAGTGAAATGTAGAGCACGATGATGATGGTCCCCAGGACGACGGAGACGATGCTGAGCAGCCTGGCCATGCGGCCGAGTCGCCGGGCTCCGTCCAGGTCCCCTTGCTGCCCGCTGTTCCTCGACTGGAGGGAAACACAGAAAGAGGCTGTTGAGAATGGCTGCGGCCTGGGGAGACTCTGTGGCTGTAGTCCCCAAAATGAGAGCCGCTGTGTCAGCCGCGGGCTGGACCTGCCACCCTGGGCACTCGCACCCTTTGGCAAATGTATGTGTTGAGAAGCCACATATATTGCCAGTTTAACACTGACAAACTGGGAAGGGGGGAAGCAGTGACATTTCCAGAGCAGCATGTGGCCTCTTTGCTGGCCGTTGGAGCTGACTGTGTGTGCCAGGGGAACGGGCTTTGATAACGTGGCCAGTGACTGCTGGCTTTCATCTTGAGATGGGATGTGCTTTGGTGCCTCTGCGTTACTCCAAATTTCGGCATCAACAGAGACGGGTTGTGTTCGCCACCTCTGTTCTTGAACACAGTCCCCCTACAGTGAATTCCTGCTCGTGTGTGAGCTGTCGGGAGGGAAGGAATAGTCCATACAGCTTCTCTATTCTGCTTCTAGTTTCATTGTGATTTCCCCTGCCGCTCTATTGATTTCTTCGAGCAGCTCGGCGAAAGCTTCCTCTGCTCTGTAACGAAAGGAAAGGGCGCGCTGGCTGTGGCTGAGGAACGGAACGGGGGGAGGCACCAGTGGGCACCTGGAAATTATTGTGTGCGGACTCATTAGGGGATGAAGAGAGATCCCCAAGAGCTGGAGCTAGAACAGGACTAGCCTGTCAGTGGGCGCTGGCGTCTTAACGTGGGGCTCTTGGTGAGATAAATTGGAGCGGTCCTTGTCTTTGGGAACAAGTCGCAACCCAGGGTGGACGGAGAACACAACTTGGAGCTTCCCTTGGAAACTCTTTTTCACGGCTCAGTCAGGGCTGGCCGCCAATGGGCTCAGCAAAGATCCAGCCCCCGGGGGGGTTAGTGAAGCCCAACATTGCTGTCAGTGCCACCGCCGCAAGGGGCTGGATGGGTTGAGCAGGATTTGGGCTCACACCCAAAGAGGAAAGACATGAGACTGGCTGATCGTGGGCTCACCAAGACCTTGCCTGGTGCCCAATGGGGCAGTGAGGGCGACGCTGTGGCCTGACGCCTCTGAGCTTCAGTGCCAGCTCTTAGTGCCCTGTGCCCCGCTGCGACTGCTGGGCAAGAGGAGCGTCCGCCTGGGAGAACCACATGCAGCAACCTGAAGACCAAGCACAGCTCACAAGAAAAAATATAACACACAGATGCAACGTAAACTTCCAGAGCAAGTGTTTAAATAAGAAACGATCTTGTTTCTTGCTCTTGTAATTGGCAATCATTTGGTTCCCAAGCGAAAAATGCCGAAGGTAAGAGTTCCTGGTGAGGGAGAAGCATTACTGCTGAGGGAAGAGCCCAAAGTGCTCCTCAGCCTGCGGGAGCCAGTGCGCTGGGCTTCCTGCACTTGGCTGAGGGAGGACCTAGCACTTAGCAGAAGGGCAGCCGTGCGGTACCATGGCGAGGTTATTATGGTGAAATTACTCAGCGTGCGTCAGCATTCGCTGCGTGTGCGGTGGAGAGGCTGGAGCCCCTCCATCAGCAAAACGGGAGCTCCTGCTCAGGAAGAGGCAGACGGTCTG
Organism: Chionis minor; assembly: GCA_013398295.1. Taxonomy (NCBI): domain Eukaryota; kingdom Metazoa; phylum Chordata; class Aves; order Charadriiformes; family Chionidae; genus Chionis; species Chionis minor. The sequence continues at coordinate 34,550 of VZSF01001572.1, read as the reverse complement.
CAACTAGCACGGCTCCCCGGACCAAAAAGCCTTCCCGAATTCATGCAGAGCCCTTCTGCCTTCCACGAAACCCACCGGGAAGGGCTTTTGGAGGGAGGGAAACTGGATAAGGAGCTTTAAGGTTTATCAGTAACATTTTCACCTCTTTAGGAATGTTTGGAATTTTAGGGAAAGGGAAGCGAGGCAGGCTGGGGGCGGGGAGAGACTGGCACAAGGAGGAAGCAGCCCAGCACACAGGGCTGTCACCTTGATCCGGTGGAGAAGTTGGGCAAAACTCCTCTCGACCTCACTGGGGATGGGGTTTTGTAGGTACTTTATCTGCCTTGAAGCGGTTAGTCTTTCTTTATAGGTGCTTTTAGGGTATTTAACATTTTTAGTCGGCTTAAAGGCTTCTTCCCCTGCCCCATCCATCTCCAGCCGTGCTGCCTCGCTGGGCTGGGTCTCAGGAGAAGAGGGAGATCTGGGGCAGGCTGTGGGGCTGGCAGCTCCCCCCAGCCCTGTACCGTGGGCTGGGTCCTCCCTTTGGAACATGGCTACTAAAATTGTGGAAACTCTGAGTTAAAAAAATAAATACTCTAGTTAAAAAAGAGTTAAAGATGGAAGTGTGTTAAAACAATCCCACTTTCCTTTCAAAAAATGTGTATCTCAGAAATAATAACTGCGCTGGAAAAGGGTCCCCTGTCAAATGTTTTTAAAAAAAAAAAAAGAAAATTAAGAGTCAGGAGGCCTAGAACAGCTCCAGCGCTAGCCATGAAACAGCGCTGAGAATTCAAATGAACAAACACTACCCCATTTCCCATTCATCCTGCTTTAATACCACTGCCCTCTCAGCAGCACCACGGCCAAAAGGTCCCCAGCCCAGGCTGTGCGCTGGCTGCCGCTCTGCAGTGCTCGGGTAGGTAAAATGCAGCTTTGAAGGTTTCCATGTACTCATTTTCGTTTGTATCACCACATAAATAACATAGCGGAGCTCAGCCAGGCGGCTGCTCCCACCGCATCCATGCAAACATCCCGCTCCGCTCACGTGCCACCCTCTATAACAACATCCCCGCCGCTGACACCAAGAGAGCTCAAGACCTTGTTCCGTCTGGTCTCAACAGCACGTTTGACAGATACCAATACCCAAAATTGATGGGATGCAGCCAAGAGCCTATTTACAGAACAAGAGGTGACAAAATGAAGCCCCATGGGCTGGTGGTGAGAGATGGGGAGGATGCAGGAGCCCAGGGATTGACAGGCTCCCTGCCCTGCTCACTGACAGCTCCCAACATTTGTCTTTTTTTTTTTTTTTAGGCTCAGATTTTTCTAATAAGTGTAATATTTTTCCAGGGTGTGGGTTAAATTACAGTGAAATATGCAGTTTTAGCTGTCTTCTAGGGAAAAAATATAGGCTAACGAATTTGGTATATTTATCACTACAGCTTCTGGAAGTGTTTACTTCTCATTTATCCTGAACAATTATGAAAAATACATCAGCATTGGCATGGGGTGTTTAGCAAGCATTTGTTACTGTACACATATTATTCATCGGCGTGGAACGGTTTGATTATAGCTCTCTAGTATCATTAATTCTGTGTTTTGCTTTCCACATAAAAACATGAACATCTTGTTTATTAATCAAGACTCACCAAGGCAGGATATCTCGGAAAGGCTGGAGGGCTATGGGGGAGTGAGTCACTGTGTGTGTGCCAAGGGACTCCGTATTGCTGCGGAGTATTAGAAAATGGGAAGGACCTTAGAAGTGGGACCGTCCCGTGGCACCCATGGGGCCAGGTAAGTCTGGGTGGTTCAAAAAAAGTTATTACTCTTCCCTGTTCCCAAACTGCTATCTGTTCCAGTGACTGTTCGGTTGGGTTTTTTCCCTAATAGATCACCTAAGTTGTCTTGTTGCAAATGAAGGCAATTACTTTTCTGTGCTAGTCCCAGGGATGGAGAAGACAAATCATCACCTCTTCTTTCCCAATTTATGAACCGGCTTTTGGGTGCACTCTGCTGCCTTCCACCAGTTACTCAGAATAAATCATTAATCCTCCGCACTTGCATTTTGTTGAAGAAAACATTCTGAGAGGTATAAGTCAACATCAGACTTAGATAGATGGTTCTGCCATTTAAAATGAGTAAGGATAGTTTGACTTCTCCCACATCTTTCACAAATGACAGTACTTATTTTGGACACCAAGCGCTGGGCAGAATTGCCCTTGGTGTTACTTTATGCTGGTTCTGGCTGGATTTACCTTTATTTTTCTGCTTCACTTCATTTGTTTGGAGTTTTGTGCTCTGCTCTCCAGCTCCGGGAGGGACCTGAACCCCTTAGTACAGCCAGGTCCTTGCTTGGTCAAGAAAAATGTATCCCAGAGTCAGTGGAGGAGCCTCCAGGTAACTTGTTTCCACGAGACCAGCGTTATCAGGAACAGGCTGGGGGCTAGAGCAGATTTTTTTTTTTTCCCCCACCTCTGGCCATAGGCCCTGCCAGGATCTGGGAGCAGCTTTTGAAAAATGATTTATGAGACACTAAACCCAAAAGCATTCATTTGCTTTCCTCTCTGGTTGCTGCTTATTACCCAGAAAAAAAAAGCTTTCATGGGCAAAAAGCATTGACTTAGGAAAGAAAAATACAATTGCAGAGCTAAAGGAATGTCAGCACATTGTGGAAAGGCCCTTCTGCCCCGCCGGAGGCGCCGGGAATCATGAAAACCTGGTTCCTGCTCAGATTTGCACGTGACCAGGCACTCCTGGGTTTATTCTGTGGGGAGACCTAAGTCTGGGGGAGCCTCAGGGGTCACTGGGAACTAAATTCCTTCCTGGTGTAAGTGGGTGAAACATCAGCTGATGCTCTGAGAGACGTTCCTGCTGGCGGGAGGACCCAGCCAGATGTTTCCTGGCTCCCCAGGGTCAGCATGGAGCAAGGATCATTCCTCGTCTGGTCTACTGGCGCTGCGCAGAGGTCCCTGGCGGGCAGGCGTGGGGCGGGATGGTGTAGGCATGTCCAGGACTACTAAGGGCAGTGATAAATCGAGTGTCCCAGGGGACAAAGAGTGCAGGGGTGACTGTGAAGGCACCATAGGATACGCACTGGCTACTAATGTGCTGCGTGCGCTTAGAAACCTTGTCCTGAAGAACAAGCTCATCCAAGGGCGCTTTCTTTTTTGGGCATCCCCTTCCCCAGGTCTGGATGGGCTCTGGTTGATGCTGTCAAGGGCCTTGGAAGCAGAAGGCAGCTAAATAGTCTCATTGCCTTGCTGGTCCTGCCTCCCTTTGTGTTTAATGCAGTAAATACATGCCAGTACCTCGCTGCCTAGCAGTATTAACTGGCTCCTGCTCTTTTCTCACTGCTTAATCTTCTACTCCATGGGGCTTATGTGGCCCAAGGCACATCCCCACTGCGCTGGAGGCTCTAACGCCTGCAAGAGAGAGTGTGAGAATCTATTTTGCATGAGGGCTAATGTGGTTGGAAAATCCCCGTGAGAGCCCTTGTTTATTACCATGGATATGCACTACCCAGCTGCTTACCCTCTCGTCACAGCACAAAGCCAAACACGGCTGGCTGCCTTCCCCGTGTGCTGCCTGAACAGGCTCCGCCACACAACTGTACTACGCAGATGACAGCTGGCACTGGCAGAAATGATGATTCCTCCTCAAAATGGAAACTGGTCTCTCTAGAGGTCTTTCTGTGGCAACTGCTGGTGTCTGCCTTCAAGTTGTGGGTGGTTTTTGGGGAAGCGCTGGCTGCAGGCGTCCCTCTTTGTGTTCCTGTGTAGTAAGCGGGTAATTGCTTTCCCTGAGCTGATTTTCAAAGAAAAGGTTTGTCTCCGTAGCAAATCGAGGGCATAAAAGGTGCCCAGGGGCTGCAAAGCAGTGGGGTGTCCTGATGGGTAAGGGGGTGGCCGTAGTTGCAGGGCTGTGCTGGCGGAGCCACCTGTACCCAAGATGGGTGGGAGGCCGGCTGGCTTTCTTCTCCCCTGCCCTGATGCCGGTGCCTTTGCTGAGGTGGGGGGGATGTTTAATGGAGAAAATTACTTCTCCAGGGCAACTAAAAGAGCTGCAGGTGCAGCCGGTCCCTTTGAAGCGTCTGAGGACAGGAACCAGTCCCCAGCCAGAGTCTCCCCAGTGCCGCAGGGCTGGGCTTGGCTGCTTGGAGGCGCGGAGGGAGATCCCTTGTCCTTGCTTTGCCTCACGGCTCCTTCCCGGGGAAGCCCAGCGAGCCGCTCTGGACCGCTGCCGGGAGGCAGGGACCGGGCTTCCCGGAGCCACCGAGCTTCCCGGAGCTCTGCCCTGGGTGCGCCCGGATCCCACCCCCAAATCCCGGGCCGCCCATCTCCATCCCGCCGCCTCCTGGCGAGTAGTCCCGGGCTCGGGCGCCGGTTCTACCGGGGATCCCCGCCGGCTCGGAGAGAGCCCCCGCCCGCCTCCATCCCTCTTCCCTTCCCCCGATGGGAGCGTCCTGCGGGAGCCGCCGGTGGAGCTGCGGGAGCCGGTGCCGGCGCCCCC